>WOXC01008326.1:537500-760732 GCA_011680675.1 Gymnobelideus leadbeateri
TTTGCCATGGACAAAAATCTAACTTGCCTACCTCTAGTTTGTAGACCTGCTTGCCTTCTCTTTTCACCTCCCTTCTAAAATTTGGAACAGCATTTGCTTTTCCCCAGTTATATGGCACTTCTTACATTCTCTACACTCTTTCACTACCAGTGACTCAGAAATGGCATTGGCCAATATTTTCTTTTAATGCCAGGAATATAGTTTGTCTTGGCTTAGGGACTTTGTTAACTGATTATATATTATCACTTTGTCCATTATGGGTTTTAACTCTCTCTTGGCTTTATTGGTGCTGTCTGTCTCAGTCTGAAGATGGTTCTCCTTGGCAGAGAACACAGAAGCAGCAGAAGGGCTGAGTCGTTCTGCCTTCTCTCTGCAGTCTGTGATCGTGGTCCCATCTATCCTGAGCTGTGATGATAGCCCTACTTTGATCTTTCTTTTTTCTTCTCTGTAGCACAGATATACTCTTTTCATTGCCCTTTGCTTTCCTTGTTATTGTCACCTAATTCTGAGCTTTAGAACTCTAATGCTTTTCTGACAAAACTGTGCCTACTTCTACTTTCCCTCTCTCCTCATTTGCTAAGTTTTCTTCTGCCATATAGACAGACATGTCTGTTTAAACCTAAGCTGGATTGGGAGCTCCCTGTGCAACCACACTGATTTCTTTAAACAACTATCCCTTGGCTGCCTCAGGGCAATTTTCTCTTTTTATCTTGAGAATTTCAATCTTTGAGAGCTTCCCATCTTTTCTGGCTGACTCTTTCTGTAGAATGTAGGTCATGGTTTCCTACCTGCACATTCTCTGAAATAATCTCTTTCCAGAATTTAGGATATATGTCAGACTACACTCAGCTTTACTTTACCCAGTTACAAATTTTAAGGTAGAATGCTTGTTTCCTCATAAGCTTATGCTCCTGCCCCACCTCACCCCAGGAGCAGGACTGGAAATTAGGAAGCTTCTGCAACAGCCAGTTGAGAGGTGATAAGGGGCTGGGTTTAGGCCAAGTGAGGAGAAAGAAGTGAAGAGAGAGTAGAAGTCTTAAGAAGGTAGAACTTAGAAACTGATTGGAGTGTAGAGGAGAGGGAAGAGTCAAAGATTTTGCCAAGGTAGAAAATCTGAGTGCCTGGAAGGATGGTGTTCTATGGTCCCATAGAAACAAGCACACTTGGAGGAAAGACGGTTTTATGGGGCAAGGGAATGGTGTCAAGTTCTAGGTGTCTATGGGACATCCAGGTACAATATCTAGGAATCATCCACATGGGGGTGATCATTAAATCCATGGACACAGATGAAATCTCCAAGAGAGAAGGTACAGCTAGAGAGAGAAGAGGGCTTAGGACAGAGCCTTGAGGAAAGATTGCAAATTCTTTTGTTATTTGTCAGATTAATAACCTAAAGATCACATGGGGAAAAGAGGAGGGACAGGACACAGATAACAAAACAGCAAAGGAGACTGAGAGGTGGTCTGGCAGGTAGGAGCAGAGGGAGGAGAGAACAGTGCCCCCAAAACTCTGCAAGAAGATGTACAGTGCTGGGAAGTGGTCCACAGCACCAAATGGTACAGACAAGTCCAGAAAGATGAACACTGGGGAAAAGGCCATTGAATTTAGTGATTAGGCAATCATTGCTAACCTTGAAGAAAGCAGTTTCAACTGAATGATGAGGTCAGATTGCAAAGGGCTGAAGATGAGTGAGAAGAGAAGAAGCTGTGGCAATGAGGGAATAAAGTCTTGGTTTTTCCTGGGCATTCGGTTATCAAAAAGAGATACATGATAATAACCTGAGAGGATGGCAGGAGCAAAGTAAGGCATATTTTTCTAAATATGGGAGAGACCTGGCTGTTGTTTGTAAGTAGCAAGAAAGGAAGCAACAGAGTAAAAGACTGGAGATTAGAAAGAATGGGGGTCATTAAAAGGTATTCTTCAGGAAAAGGGGAGACTATGTGCTCAAGGGCACAGGGAGAGGTGCTCATTTGGCACGGGTGGGGTCTGAGAAGGGCTACCTCCTCGTCACAGACTAGAGTGAAGGAGGAGAGAATGGGGGAAGAGCTGAAGAAGTTTTAAGGAGTGGGATATTGGAGGAACCAAAGTTTGAACAGATAGTGCATTTTTGTCCATTTCCTTTTTAGATGTGCTCCATCCTTGGCTAGGAGCCTGCCATTTTCATATATCTAAGCCATGGTCCAGCAGTCTGAATGCTGTTTCCAGGCACTGACCATTTCCTAATCTACCTTTATATTTTGGATCTTCTGGAGTAGATGAATAACAGTAAGGAAAATATCACCTGTTCCCCTTGGACCTCAATTTCCTAATGAGAGCTTCAAAATTTTGAGATGACATTTCATCCTTGGCTACCCTTTTCAAGGCTATTTGTCTTTTTCCTGTTATCTTGGCCAGATATGATGAGCCAGGAGGAAAAGCTGGCAGACTCCTTGCTCCCCACTGGACCTTCTGGATGCCCTTTTTATCACCACCCAGCAAACTTTCCTTGCTTGAGGTTCACTCCATCTATATTACCTGGTGCAGATTTTGCATTCTATTGCTAGAATGTAACACCCTCTAGGGTAGAGATTCTTAACCCTTTTTTGTGACCTAGATCTCTCTGGCCATCTGGTGAAAACCTATGGACTCCTCAGAATAATATTTTAAGTACATAAAATAATTATACAGTATTTCTATATACAGTTTTCTTTAGAAAACTGGTTCCAATGAAATACAGTTATCAAAGTTATAGTTATCAAGCTATCTTTAAAAAACAAATTCACAGATCCCAGTTAGGAACCCCAGCTCTAGGGTATTCTCCCTATTTTTTCAGTGAGTGCAGGACCATCTTCCTTCCCTCCCTAATAACTTCCCTCACACTTGAAAACATCCCTGCCATCCCACAGTATCAACCTTCTCAACTCCTACATCCTGAATCTTCACTTGACCTGAACCGTTCAGAAGGATGGTTTGACCTTAGTTCTCCCCATCAGTATCACCCAGGATTTGACCATCTCTAAGATTTTTAAGTCAAAAATCCCCTTAAACCTTCTCTGATTGTAATTTTCTCTCACCTATCTCCCATTCTACCTCAATCCTCTTCAGTCTGTTCTTTACATTTCTTAAAAAAATGTTTTAGGTATGTTCTCTCACTTTTCATATCATGAGATGAGCATACACTTTCCTGTGAATTCCACCATCGAACCCTCCTTCACAAAAGAAAAAAGTTAATATAATGACCATCCCTGAAAATACATACTTCGTTTCAGAAGGCATGCTTCACCACCAAGCCCTCTGAGTTCCCAGCTGGTCACTGACACTCAGCAGAGTCCAGGAAGTCTTTCCAAATTGTATTTCACTTTATTATGGTCACTGTGTCAATTGTTCCCCTGATACTTCCCTCTGAATCATGGTCTCAGGCAGGAGGTGTTGCTTAAAGGAAGCTCAGAATTCTTTTTTAAATTTTTTTTTGTATTTTATTTTTCCCCATTTACATGTGAAAAAAATTAACGTTTGTTTTTAAAACTCTGAGTTCTGAATTCTCTCCCTTCCACCCTCCCCAGGTCCCTTACTGAGAAGGCAAGCAATTCGATATAGGTTATACATGTGTAGTCATGCAAAACATATCCATGATAGTCATGTTGTGAAAGAAAATGTAGACAAAAAAACTCAAGAAAAATAAAGTAAAAAATAAAGTAAAAAAAATTCTGCTTCAGTCTGTATTCAGACACCATCAGTTCTTTCTCTGGGAATGGAGAGCATTTTTCATCCTAATTCCTTTAGAGTTGCCTTGGATCATTGTGTTGCTGAGAATAGCTAGGTCACTCCTAGCTGATCATCTGACAATATCGTTTTGTACACAGTACATATCACTTTGCATCAGCCCATCTAAGTTTTTCTAAGTATTTCTGAGGGCCTCATGTTCATAATTTCTTATAGTTCAATAATATTCCATTATAATCACATACCATTCCCTAACTGATGGGCATCCGCTCAATTCCTAATTATTTATCCCCAGGAAAGAGCTGCTGCTATAAATATTTTCGTACATATAGGTCCTTTTCTTTTTTTGTTTTTTATCCCTTTTGGAATACAGACCTATGAATGACTTTATAGCCTTTTGGGCATAATTTCAAATTGTGCTACAGAATAGTTGGATCAGTTCACAACTCTGCCAACAGTGAATTAATGTTTCATTTTTCCTACATCCCCTCCAACATTTGTCATTTACCTTTTCTGTCCTATTAGATAATCTAGTAGATATGAGGTAATACCTTAGAATTATTTAGATTTTAATTTCTCTAATCAATGGTGAGTTAGAATATTTTTATATGGCTACAGATAGCTTTGATTATTTCATCTGAAAGCTTATTATATCTTTTGATCATTTGTCAATTGGGGAATGACTCTTATTTTTAATAAGAGAAGGGCTCAATTCTTATATGTTTGAGAAATAAGACCTTTATCGGAGACCCTTGGGAAGCTGGAGATTCTCTGAGGCAGAGATAAGGAGGGAGGCATTCCCTGAATAAGGCACAGTCTACATAAAGGTGTGGAAATATCAGGCCAAAAGTATGTTGTGAGGGACAGCACACTGGATGTTTTGACTAGACTGCATAAGAAGGGAAGTAATGGGCACTAAGCCTAGAAAGGTAGATTGGGACCAGATTGTAAAAAGTTTTTGTGGTCACCCAGAGGAGTTAATCATTGATCGTAGAGGCCATAGGGAGCCCTGGAGCAGGGGAGAACAGGTCACGGGTTCTATACTGATAGAACAAGAGGCAAGTCCCAATATTGGGGGTGGGGAGGGAGGCAGGGAATAGCAAGAGCACAGTGTGTACAGGCCTACCAGAATCCCAGCCCAAACATAATATCTGCTCTGGCACCTGGAGGGACACAGAACTAAAGGCTTGGGGTATATAGAAGGAGTCAGACCTCTCCTGTCTCCTATTGGGAGAGCAGGTGTCTTCTTCCTCCCAGGCTCCATAATCTTCAACATCCTCTACTGGGACCATCCAAGATCCAGAGGAAGATACCCAGGCTTAGCCTGGAACTGTGAGCAAGACCCATCAGAGGCCCAGCTTTCAGGCCCAATTCTCCCACTAACTGACCAGATAACCTTGGCCATCTCTGCTCCTGTTGGTGCCCAAGTTTTCTCGTCTGTAGGCCAGGTGATTAAGAAGGTCCCAGATAACTCTAACATTAGTTATTGGATGAGCCAAGGACATACTTTGGTCCTTTTACCTGTGACCCTGGTATACCCAAGAGAAGAACAGAAGGCCCCGAATGTGCTGTCAGGGGTACAGCCATCACTGACACTGGGATGTGGTCATCGCTGCCTAGCCCTGTATTCTAGGGAATTAGATAATTTTTATTAAATGCCTAGTGCATAATGGGTGCTTAACACACATATATTTCCTCCCTTCTTCCTTCCTTCCTCTTTCCTTCCTTCCTTCCTTCCTTCCTTCCTTCCTTCCTTCCTTCCTTCCTTCCTTCCTTCCTTCCTTCTTTTCTCCCTTCCCTCCTTCCTCTTGCACTCTAGTTCATGAGGTACACACAATGCAGGGAAATGCAAGTCCAACATAGACATATAGGAGAGGCTGGCCCGATCCAGCTTCCCCAAAGTCACATTCTTCTGCCACACAAGACTCCATTCTGACTCTCTTGCTTAATATAGTCTGTAAATATAGTCAGCTCTATACACCAAATGCATATTGCAAATGGCAGGCAGCCCAGAAGCCAGTCTGGTCAGTTTTTAGAGTCTGATCTAGCCAAGTTATTAGAGGCTGGTCTGACCAGGTTATCAGGGGCTGGTCTCACCTGGTTATTGGAGGCTGGTCATAGGCATCTTCAGAGGCTTCAGTACTCACCAGGCATCTTGGCACCAGCTGCTGCTTTCTTGCTCCACAGACCAATTTCCACACCATACTGCTTGTACTAAGTCTTCCTATCTAGAGTCTGTCCTCCCTTCCTCTGCCTGGAGCAGGCAGAGGTGAGGGTGGGGTGGGATGGCCTTCTTACATGTCCCTGGCAGAAGCAGTCCTATGAGCAGGGGCACAGACATCCATCCTCTGCTGTTTGCTTATCATCTCCCCTAGTATTGGCTCTTTGGCCCCTTTAAAGCCATGGCTCACCCACCTCCAGACCCCAGGTTCATCGTTCTCTTCCCGTACTTTCTCCTTCACGATCCTCTCCTGAAAGGCTTGGTGGGCCAGTGGTCACTCCTGTACTTCCCCCCAGATCTCTGTCCTTTCAAGGTTCTTCCAGGAGGGGAAGCATTTATTCCTGCTCTTTCCTTTCCTCATTTGGTTTTTCTCACTCACCACCTCCTGGCTTCCCTGACATCCTTAGAATCTCAGCTCAAACCCCAGTCCCCCCTAAGCCCCTTATTTTCCACTCTTAACTAACTCTGGGCTTCCCATCACCTCTCCCGTGCATATAGTTGTGTGGATGTTGTCTCCCCTGTTAGAACGTGATCTCACAGAGGCCAGGGACCCTGGCTTGTTGTTTTGGGGTTTTTTTGGGTTTTTTGGTTTGTTGTTGTTGTTGTTGTTGTTGTTGTTGTTGTTGTTGTTTGCCCTTTTTCTTTATCCTCAGGACTCTGTACAGTGCCTGGTACGCAATAGGTGCTTAGTAAATCTTTCTTGACTTGATTCCTCAGCCAAGGCCAGAGGCTGGAATTCCTAAGTCCTGCTTCCTGAAGCTTCCTCTACCCCTTGGACTGCCCCACTCCCAGCCTGGAGGGCTTGCTTCCCCATGTCACAGTTAGGTCATCTCAGATCCCACTGCCCCTGAGGATCAGCCAGTCAAGGAGGACCTGTTGCGGCATAAATATGAACCATTACTCATGTGCAGCTGAGGCCTGGGGAGATGAAATGCTCTTCTAGAGCTAGGAAGGGCATCAGAGACCATCTGACCCAACTGGCTTCTTTTACAAGTGAGGAAGCCAAGGCCTGCAGAGGCTATGGTTTACCCAACATCATACGGGTAGAAAACTTCCAAGGTGGGCCATGTAGGAGCTAAATGCTACAGTCCAGCTCTTCCTGCAGACATGTGGAAGGGGATTGCTCCCACTGCTTTGGAGAGATGAAGGATGATATTCTTATAGGCAAGAAGGGGCTGACCCAGAATGGCAGCTCAAAAGGGGGGCTCCTTGGAACACAAATAGGTCAGTCTCCCCAAGGCACCAGTCATAGACCTCCCACCCCCACCCCACCTATCCCCACCTTCACTCCACCCCGAGCCTATGAGGCACCATCAGCCATAGTGATCAGGGAAAGAAGGGCAGTTGGGGTGTAAATGCTGAGGTCTCAGGGCCTTTAACACAGCCCAGTAGGGAAGGGAAGACAATGCCTGAAAGGAGTCATGTCAAGGAAACAGGTGCTGCTGCCCCAGGGTGCATACTCAGCATTGCCCAGTCCCTTGGTATCTGCTGCACGTCAAGACCTCCAGCAGCTTTCAGCCCAGCCCAAATCCCAAGCCTCTCCCTGAGCACCTACCCACCCCACAATCCCTCCCTCAGATTTAGGAAGGACCCTAGGGGTCACTATTCCAGCCCACACCTGCACAAGAATCCCTCTGCCAAATCCGTGGTAAGCGGTTACCTGCCTCTGCTTTCCAAGCTAGTCCATCCCACTTTAGGGCAGCATAAACACAGATACACAGCAAACAGCTGAAGACCACCCACCCTCCCCCAGCAGAGCTGCCCGGCCGTGTCACAGTTATAAGACAAGTTTGTGTTCACATACCAGTTAAGGTATATACACATAGAGTGCCACAGCCCTGGGACACCCCCTTTGTGACCTTACTCTTCTGACCACTTTACTGATGAAGAAAATGAGATTCGGAGAGGTATCCAGTGGCCCAGAGTTAGTTAAATGTAGGAACGAGGATTCGAGCCAGGGTTTTTGCCAATGCCAAGTTCAGCACCCATTCTAGTGCACCATGAGGCCTTACTCTAAGGCATCTCTCAGGGCTCTCTCATTCTCCTTCCGGAATTAAGGAGCTAATGCGGAAACCCTCGCCCAGTGGCCCAGGCAGCAGCCCCTGAAGGAAAGAGGGCCGAGTGCCCTCACCATGAAGGGTGCTAACAGCAGCTGCAGCCTCCCTTCCCCACAGCCTCATTGCCTGCCACCTCGGGCCAACAATCTTTTCCACTCTGCTTCTTTTTCATATTCTTTCCCCCTAATGCTCCAGTCTCACTCAATTTGCTGCCTAATTGAGCATGGGGCAACGAGTTATGGTGCTTGGGGTCCCTGTGGTGTTTTATGCCACCACGGGGTAAAGGGACCCTGACTAGGTGGTCCATATTGAGACGTGAGGGGCTGTCTTCACACATGCTGATTGAACATTTATCAGTTCCATAATGGCAGATCCATGTATAGAAAATGGACTGAAGAAGGTCAGAGGGAGAAAGAAAAGAGAGGACAAAGGCACAGCTGAGATGGGGATGGCCAGGCTGCACCCATTCCTTTTTCTTGCTGACTTCCCTCACCCCGTGGGACACACCAGCCTGCTGATGATTATTGGGCTCCAAGGCGCAAGCTTGGCTTGGCTGAAGCTGCTCCCCACGGCTAATGCTGTATTTGCTCCTGATTCCCTGGCTCAGTGAGCTCTTAGAATCAGAGATGGGAAGAAGGAAATTTCCTAAGGAAAGCTCAGCAGTGTAATTTTTTTTGAGCAGCACAATGAAGAAATTGGCTTGCAGCCACCTTGCACATCTGGGGCCAATGGCTGCTTCATTTTAGCCAAAAGTGGTCTTGTTGCCCAGTGTGCTTCTCAGGTATTTGGTCACTCGCTCCAAGAGAGGCGCCCTGAAAGATGACTTTGAACAACTTGATCCATCAGTCTGTATTTATTAAGCACCTTCTGTGTGCCAGGCACTGTACTCAGTGTTAGGATAACTAGAAGATGGGAAAGGGGCTCAGAGGAGTTAGGTGCCTCACCAATGGTTCCCCAGCTGTATCTCCCAGAGAAAATTCTGGGCTTGGTGTATGAAAGTGCTGAGTCCCCTTCCTGCATCTGACTCGTCCTAGTTAAGTGACCCTGAGCAAGGCATGGCCCTTTCAGTGCCATAGCTCCCTCAGCTATAAAATGGGCAAAATAATGGCACCTTCTTCACAGGGTTGGTGTAAGATTCAGCTGCAATGAAAGCAGTTGAATAAAACAGTAAAACAGGTAAAGATCTATATAAATATCTGTTGTTGTTGACGTTCTAGCCAAGACTGGTCAAGGCCCAGCCACTCTGCCACAGCTAGCCCAGAAGGGTAATAGTGACATTGACTGTGGAAATGCTCCTGATGAGCTGAGGGTGGGCTGCTAGAGAGCAAGCTTGGAGCAACAAGGAGCCAGGTAAATGGAGCCAGAGTTAGAAAGTGTTGTACAGAAGGCTTCTTGGGAAGTGCCAGGGGACAAGGGATTGGCATCATTGACAATGGGGAGGACCTTAGTGCTACAAATGAGTTACTGATGAAGAGCTGAGGCCCAGGAAGGCTAAGGACTTGCCCAAGGTCACTCAGGAAGTGATTGTCAAATGCAGAATTTGAACCCAGAGACTTTAGAGCCAGTGCTCCTTCCCCTGTAACCTTCTGGTTTGCCCTGGGAAATCAGCCCATTACCTGGCATGGGGAGACTGCAGGCACTAGACCACATGGCAAAGACATAGAAATAGAATATGAATACCAAGACCATTCAAATTCAGCTTGTGGACAGGTGATCCAACTTCTTTTAGTTTTGCTATTGTTTTGCAAGGAGTGTTCCAGTCTGATTTCATGAGTGTCGGGAACTCCCAAGCAAGAAAACCTGGAAGCCCCGAAGTCAGATTCTGCCTCAGACACTTAGTAGCTATGGAACCCTGGGCAAGTCACTTCACTTCTGCCTCAGTTTCCTCCTCTGTAAAATGAGGAACTTGGACCTCTAAGTTACCTTCCAGCTCTAAATCTCTGATCCTATCATCTCTGCTCCTGTGATCACACCTTATCCATTTCTCAAGGGTCAGACACTCCTATGAACATTCTTAGGTGTCCTAGCAGTGCTATATCAAATGCTGTCAACAGTTCTATGGTTCCAATTGCATACAGCAGATGGCTTTTCTAAAAGGTAGGGCCAATCTCCCCCAGCAGAGTAATCATGGGCAGATTTTTCCTCAGCCTTGCCAACACTGAATTTGGTTGCTCTAAAATATAATTTTCCAATTTCTCAGGTGTGTGGTGCTAATTTGGAGTTGTTTCCATTTGTGTTTTTCCAATTAATAAAGAGCTTAAAGAGTTTTCGGGTGATGATAGATAATTTGTGATTTTGCTTTAGAGAAATACTCTGATTTTGGCCATTTAAACTTCTGAAAATAGTTCTTATTATTATAGATTTTGAATTAATTCCTTATGAGCTCTGAATGTCAAACTTTTACTAGGAGCATTTCTCATGTTGGGTTTTTTTAATCCATTTGTTTATTTCCTTTCTTGATATATTAAGTACCATACCAAGTTTTGTGATATATCATCAAATTCATCCCTTTTGTCCCCTATCATTTCTCCTATTTACAAATACTTGAGAATTTGTTGCTTCTCAATAATCATGGCAGATGTAATGTTCTATATTGTTTATATTTAGATAATTGATCCGTTTTGCATGTAAGGAGACACATGTTGTAAGTTACAGCTCTTGTCCCATTTTTCACTGTAGCGCTGTACAATTTTTCCAATTATTTTTAGTTGAATAATCCATTCTTTCCCTAGTGGTTTATGATCTTGGATTTATTAGATACTAATCTATTGTGTTCACTTGGTTCTACTTTGAGGTTATTTGACATGCTTCATTGATCTTTTTTCTTTTTCTTATCTGAATCCAGGTAATTTTGCTAATCACTACATTATCATATAATTGAAGATCTAGCACTACAAATTCCTTTTCTTCTTTTTTTTTCAAAATTTCCTTCGATATTCTTGACCATTTGCTTTCGCACTAAGTGTTATCATTCTAATTCTTGGCAGTTTTCTCTTTGTAACTGATCAGCCTTAAGCATATAGGGTTGTTTGGATTACAGAGGGCTCAACTACTTTGGCTCAACTAACTACACCTATTGACTTTCTTGATGATTTTTAAAATTTTCTTCATTAAAAATGGTTTATAACTGTCTTCACATAAATCTTTGGTGCAAGATGACCTTTGTGATACTCTGTGGTAATTGGTTTAGGGAGTCTGTGAGAGCCCAGAATGACACACAGGACTAATTCACTTCTGGCAATAAGAAGTGAAGGTAGTAAAAAAAAAATCCACCCAAAGTCTAACATTTGTTCAAGTTCCATATGAGGGACACTTAGGAAGTCAACCATGTTTTCTTCCATCAATAGGGCAATATTAGCACCTACCAGAAAGGCTGGGCCATTGACCACTGGAGTAGGAAGGCAGTAGCTGCTGCCAGTAGCCCTGATTAATATAACAGCTTTCCTCCTCCCCTTGGGTTTCCAGTATCCAGTTGAGAAAACACAATGTGAGCCCAGACAGCTGGGTCAGAGCTTTGAGCCTGGTTCTCATTCTCTAGAGCTGACCATGTTGCCAAGAGAAAGAGCAAGGGTGACAGGAGTGGCAAAACTCATCTGGAGAGTTTTGTCTTGTTGCTTGTATTTGCATTCCCCTATTTTGTGGGTGCCCTAGAGGGAGTCTCATGTAATTGCCTGTGCTGACCACAACTGAACATCTTAGAGTAGAGCATACCCCCAAAACATCTGGTAGAATGAGGCTGTATCACAAAGACAGGGAAGTCTGCAACCTTAATACCTTCACAACCTTTCCATAATCCCTTTGTCACACCTGTGCTAGAGAACATGGGCTACTTGCAAGTGGAGGACCATGGAAAACATCCTTTGTTCAGAAAATTGAATGTGGTGGGGAGGGAGGGAAGAAGGAAAATTCTTCTCAAATATGATAAGTGAAGGTATCTAACATCCATATGTTTCATTCCCTGAGTTGGAGGTGGGGTGAGGAAAAAAAATAGAAGATCAGGGTCACTTGGGTCTTTACTTTCCATTTGCAATCCAATGGAACCAAGTTTATAGACTTGGTGGCTTCTGGCTCATCAGTGTTTCCTCCAACAGTGCAGATCATATGGCAACCAGACCTTGTCCTGTGCCACTCTTGTCCACATTGTCTCGTGAATCCTCCACAAGTGGGCTGCTCAGTGTGAAAGACTTTCCTTTAGATCTCCTGACATTCCATAAGTACCATTGGCCTACGTGAGTTATCTCATAATGCTCTCTCATCCTCGAAGCCTAATCAGTCCATTGCCTTCCTTACTGACCACAAATCTCTTTGATAATATCTTTTGCTCCACCATGGTAACATGCCACAGCCTGTGTATACCCACCATGGAATTCTCTATTGACCTTTCAGTGACTCACTGCTTAAAATCCTCAGACAATGCAATATGGTCCTATAGCATGAATAGGAGAATACTAGTGGTGGAGCAGTGTTGTTGTTGTTGTTGTTGTTGTTGTTGTTATTGTTGTTGTTGTTGTTGTTGTTGTAAGGAGAAATTTTGAATCAATGAAAGCCCAGCATATTTTCTCGAAGGTAATACAATCATTCCCTTCCTTCTGTAAGTGTAACTAGGGACCCACTTCATTTTTCCTCTGCAGTGTCCAATGAAGATAGGTGTACTGATGTCCCAGTTCTATGAATGTTCCCTTCAGTTCCAGAGAACAGGGTCGTGATAAGCCCTTTTCGTCCACTTGGCTTGTCCTGAGTGACTAGCGAGGTCAACTTCTTTTCTACAATGATAGCTCTCACTTGAGAAGCTCTTCAGTATTGCAAGGGCTCTACACTCTCAGTGCAAAGTTATCTGCAGATGTGGCCATATGGGTCTCCCCATCCAGAGCAAACCCCTGTCCTCTTTCTATTCTGCAGTGACCCTGTTCCATGGCAGTGATGAAGCACTTTCTCCATCATGCATCTCCATGGTTCATTCTTTCCAACCCGTGTGAGAACAGAGGGTTGTGAGTTACCTCTGTTCTAATAATAGCAACAATAATAATGTGAGCATTGATAAAGCACTTTAAGCCTTGCAGACACTTTACACTGTTCTCATTGGATCCTCACAATGCTGTGAGGTGGGGATGATTCTTACCTTCACTTTACAGATGAAGAAATTCAGACTGATAGAGATGAAGTAACTCATCCAGTATCACAGCTAGTAACTATCTGACTCCCTGGTAAAGAAGAACATCAGAATCAGGGTTTTTCTGTATTTAATTAAGTGCTTTTTCTAGTCAACAGACAATGTGTGCGGTGGGATCTTGTTTTCTCCACATCCATGTGCTTTTGGTTTGTTTGTAGTAATCATCTCGACAATTTCCCTAAAGCTGTTGACATTCTTCTCTTTTTCAAATATATTAAGAACTAATGCCTCAAACTCCCCCAAATTGTTTTCTCCCCAGCCTGCTTTCTCTTCTCTGAAGAGTTGGTTGAATCCTACGGGTAGCTGGCTTTCATCAGAGCCATTTCTTTCTTTAAGATGCTGGGTTGTTATTTACTTTTACAGGACCTTTATTTCGACAGGTAATGGAATATCTCTTCATCTTCCCCTACCCAGAAAGCCAAAGCCATCCCTTCTTAGAAGGGAAATGAATGAAAAGAAAAGGGTGGGGAGGGGGGGACATTCAGCAAAACCAGCCCACACAGAAACTGGATAGTCTGATAACCTATGCAATATTGTATCCCCATAGTGCCCTAGCATGGCTTCACCATAATTACTTCCACTTTCACTTGTTCTTTACATTCACAATGTTGCAACACTGTAGCTATTAGGTTCCTGGTGCCATTTACTCCACTGTGCCTCAGTTCATAGAAATCATTGTCATTGGCTCTACAGTGTACTAAAATTTCATCCCATTCAAGTCCCACTGTGTGTCTAGCTCTTCCCCAATTAATGGGCATTCACTTTGTTTTAAATCTGTGCCACCACAAAAAAGGGTGGGAGAGTTATGAATAATTTGGTCCCTCTGGTATTTTTCTTTCTGTGTTTGGCCTCCTTGGGGTACAGATCTCCAGACAGTCAGATCTCTGGGTCAAAGAGTAAGAATGATTTCATCACTTTTTGCTTAGAATAATTAGGATAATTTCTGATTATTTTCCCAAATAGTTGAACCAGTTCACAGCTCCATCAACAGTGTATTAGCATACCATTGCGCAGTCTCCCAGGGTTTAATATTTCCATCTCTTCTTGCCTTTCCCAACTTGCTGGGCACGAGGGAAAGCGTCAGACTTGCTTTGATTCATTTTTCTCTTATTCCAAAGGATTCAGAGCAGTCTTTCCTGGGGCTCTGAATAGTCTGCAGTTCTTCTTTTGAGGATTATTTGTTCCCATCCACTGATCACTTGTCCAGCAACAACTGGAAGAGTGCAGGTGTAGACACTTTGGGAGTAAGGTACAGCTGAATGGGAGAGGCAGGATCATCTAGTGACTAGAAAGCTGGACTCAAAGCCAGGATGATCTGGGTTCATATTGTGCCTTTGACACATGTTGACTGTGGCCCTGAGTGATTCCTTTGATCTTCAGGCATCTCTCAAAGGTGAGCAATGGCAGAGAAGCTGCTGTAGGGCATTAGTGAAGGGTGTTCCCTTGCCAGGGAGTTTCATAGGCCAGGAAAGTGACAGGCCCTATTCCTGACACTCTGACTGAACTGACCCCCAAACACTGTGCCTTAGCATGTCGTGGAAGTACTGTGTCAATTCCTCATAGTTTCTTTCCCTTCTAATCCATTTTCAGCAACATTTATTAAGCATCTATTGTGTGCCAAGCACTGTGTTTCCTCATCAGATTTCTCTTCCCACCCCATATTCATCAAGGTTGGAAAGTGTCTGTTATTGAGTGGATCCCAACTCTCCCATGCTCTGGTCTCTCACCGTACCTGTCCAACTTAGGTCCTACTATTCCTCAGCATTTATTCCAGTCTAGGAAGGAAGGAAATGGGCATATATTAAATGCCGACTGTGTGCCAGGTACTGCACTAAGCCCTTTACAAATATTATTTCTTTTGATCCTCACAACAACCTACAAATTAGATGCTGTTATTAGGTCCATATTACAGTTGAGGAAACCAAGGCAGATTGCTGTGAAGTGACTTACCCATGGTCACACAGCAAGTACATGCTTAAGTCTGGATTTGAATTGAGGTTTTCCTGACTCCAAGACCAGCACTCTCTACACTGCAGCACCCACGTCTGCCTACATACAAAGTCACTGGCTTTCAGAATTAGAGGAGGCCTTCATAGCTCTCTATTCTGACCTAGATCCAAGAGAAATCCCTGATACAATATGTCCAACAAGTGGTCCTCCACATTCTGCTTGAGTCAGCCTACTCTCCAGGCAAAGCATTTGGGACCATTCTGATTAGGAAGAAGATCTTCTTGAAGAAGAATGTCAAAGTGTCTCCCTCTGTCCACCACCCATGGCCCCTGGGTCATCCCTCTTCCCCATGAAAGCCCTGCAGAGCTTGGGAAATAGCTCTTCAGAGATCACAGATTTAGAGGTAGAAGAGACATTTTAAGTCACTGAGTGTAACTGTCCTCACTTTATAGATGGGGAAACTGAGGCCAAAGAGGCAGAGTGACTTACCTAGAGTCACACAATTAGTACTTGTGGGAGCCAGGATTCAATTCCAGGTCTTCCTGACTCCATGTTCTGAACTCTATTTGCTGACCACACCCCCTGCATCTTCCTTTATCCAGCCTGAACATACAGCAACTTTGCCTGCTTCTCATATGGGAATGACTCAAGGCTCTTTGCTGCCCTGCTTGCCCTTCTCCAAATGCTCTAGGCTCATCAATGCCCATCTCGCCCTCTGGGCTCAGAACTAAGCACAATGCTCCTCTTGCCAGCCAAGACCAGAGACTGGGTCCCACCAGTGGTATGGCCATTGCTCTCCCGCCCCTGCAGGAATGCTGGGAGACAAAGCTTGTTCCTGCTCCCGTTCATTGTTGTAGGCTCCATCCCAGTCATCATCATATCCATGTAAAATCCCACCCTGGGCAGAATGCCAGCATCCTCACCCTGGTGTGCCTACTCTCATGTTTGAGATGTTCCTCATGCTGTGGTTTTGTGAGCTGGTAGAGGGAGTGTCCCCTGAGGAGATGAGGCCTCTGCTGAGAGAGGCTCAAGCACCTGTTTTCTGGGCCAAAGGGTGGTGTGTTGGTGTGGAAGGGGGAATTCTAGTTCCAGAGCTTGGGAGGGCCTAGCCTCTGGCATACACAGAATTCTTACCTCATGCCCATAGGTGCTCATTGGACTCTTACGGTGAGCTATTTGCTCCCTAATAGGGAATAAAAGTCTGCATCCTTACTTGACACAACATAATCTCTTACTTGGTAGACAGTGTAGTGCAATGGATAGAACTCTGGACTTGAAATCAGGAAGTCCTGTGTTTGAATCCCACCATAGTCAGTAGCTATGTGACCCTGATCCAGTCACTTACTTTCCTGGGAATCAGGGCCCTCATCCAGCAGGTGGGAACCTGTGGAACCTGGTGCATGGAACCTTTATAAGGCTCAATGAGCTCATGTCTGCAAAGGGCTCAGCAAAACCTCGAGCCCTCTAGAAATGTCAGTCGTTATTGCCGTTGGTTCTTGTACATACCCCAACCCCCCGCTAGGTGTCAGGTTCATTTTAAAAATTCATCATAAGCCCTGTGTGTCAAACAGTTTTTACTTGTACAACTTATGCCTCACCATGAAGACAAACATAGCCAGCCAACAGCAGTCTGTCAGAGTGAAGGAAGCCCTTTTACATCCCAGTGGCCAGGAAAGGAGGGAAGGAGAAAGAGCAATGACCACATCACAAGAGTGATGAGAAGGGGAGGGGCTGTGTGCTCCTGCAGGGTCTTGGGCTGACACTGATGGCATCATACCAGAGGGGGAAGGGGCACAACCACTCTTACCTCAAAAGCCATGTTTCCAAAGACAAGCTGTTGTCTCTCTTTGCACCTTCACCCTTATCCTTATCTCAGACCTTGCTTCTCTGGGTCCCTACAAAGTGTCCTTGAAATGTTTGAGATTCCTTACATTGGGCTATTCTGGGCTGGCCTGAGTGACTCTGACCCCCTCCCCTCACTCTGCAGTAAGTCCCTGCCAGAGGCAAGGCTGGTCAGGGAGGCAGCTTGGTCTGGCTTTAGTTTTACTCTTCTGGGGTGGAGGTGCAGGTAAATCCTTATTGTCTTCACTAAGGGACAAAAATCCATTACAAAACCACAATAAAATTCAGTTCTCTCAGAATGCAGCCCAAGGGTTTATGTACAAAATCATGAAGCATTGACCAAAAGAATTATATCCCATCCCTTTGAGATTTGCAGGAGAGTATGGATGGAGATGCACTGATGGGGATGGGACCCCAGGGAATCATAGCCTAAAAGAGGTGGAATGTCACTTCTCTAACAGGCAGGTCTTTATATGGGGGTCATCATTAAGAGAAATCATCACTGGTCAGACCCCCTTGTAACCTGCCTTGATGCCAAGTGCCCTCACCATTGGGGCTCAGAGCTGGGTGAAGACATCGCCATGGGAGGCACACTGGATGCTTGTGTTCCCAGAGGCAGACTTGTCCACTTTGAATGATGGCTGTTTAGATGAGTTGAAGCAATATTTATTAAGCCTCTTAGAATGGGCAAGACTCCACATGAGGAGGGCTACAAGGATAAAAGATGATCTAACCTCTGCGCTCTCAGAACTTACTATCTAATGGAATGGAGACGCACAGCTACATATGATGGGAGGTAGAAGAGGGCACAGAAAAACTCCGACAGCCCAGAAGCTGTGTAAGTCAGTCATCCTAAGGATATGCCCCTATGGGAAACATCAATTAAGTCCTATCACTCATTCCAGCTCTTTGTACCAGGATATTAGCTTTGCCTGGGACTCTTTACATTTGAAACAGAGAAGCCAAAGTCTGTGGAACCCAGAAGCCTTCAACAACAGTTTTTAAGCTGGGGCCAGACTGGCCAGCTCAGAAGAGCAAGGGCTTCTCAACCTGCAATCTTTTAAAAAAAATGTTTAACAGTTTTGTATTTCAATCTAATTGGTTTCTTTTGTCATCTTTGTATTTGATTTCATACCTTTAAAAACCATTATTCTGAGGAGGGAAGGGGGTATCTGTTGGCTTCACCAGATGGCCCCTCAACAAACTAGCTTGAGAACCCTTGGCACAGAGGAAGTGGAAGCATCCACAGCATGCATGCCAATTGCCCCAGTCCTCCAGGATCCAGAAAAAAGTCATTACCCCAAAGTGAAGAGTCTGTCCTTGGAAGGCACATGTTTGTCCCTTGACCCTGTGACAGATAAAGAACTGGGGAGCCAGGAACACCAGGGCTGGAATCCTGGGTGACCCTTCCTAGCAGAGTGGTCATGGACACCCTTCAGACCCTTGGTTTCCTCATCTGTAAAATGGGACTACTAATAACTAGAGTATTCATGCCACCAGGTTTGTTGTGAGGCTCAGATAAGATTCCCTCCAATATAATTCAGCACCTATTTTGTGGGCACCTACTATGTACAAGCTGCTGTGTGTGCTGGCAGAATCATTGCAGATAGAACACTTTATAGTGCTCTGTGAAGGCTAGTTGTTGTTGTGATTCTGTTTGTTGTTAAATGACTCCCAAACATACTCTGGATTCCTCCCCACTGTTCCAATGACCAGCTTTCTTGAGTCTTCCATCCCTTCCCAGACCAGCCAGTGCAGCTTATCTTCCCTTTAAAATTCTGAGGGATGGAGGGAGGATTAGAAGAAAGAAGATTACTGCAGGACAGACTCTTAGCCCTGCTCACCCTCCCCCTATAATCTCTCTCCCATCCATCTGTGCCTCTCCCTTCCATCCCCATGGCCACCATGCTAGTTGAGGTTTTCATTAGACTTCATCTCAGCTATTACAGTGGTCTCCTTCCTACCTCTGATCTAACCCTGCCCTAAACTATGCTATACAATGTTACTCTCCTGCTCAAAAAGGTTCTGTGGCTCCCCATTGCCCATCAAATAATGTCTAAACACCTTAGCCTCATGGGCAATGCCCCCTGCAGTCTGGTTCTATCCTTAACCTTAACAGCTTGCCACCATGTCATCTGACCAGTCCTGATGACTCCCATCTCTGTTCATTGGCTAATGCTCTCCCTTTGTCTGGACCACACACCCACCTGCCATATTCTGAGCCATCCCTGCCAGTTGATTTCTGCCCATATGCCAAGGCCAAATTCTAGAGATGCTTTATCCATGATGATGTCTGCAACCAATCTCTCTCTCCCTCTTGTCTCCCCATCTTTCTCTGTCTCTCCCTGTCTCTGTCTCTCTGTCTCTCTCTGCATCTCTCTGTCTCTCTGTCTCTGTCTCTCTCTCCCTCTTGTCTCCCTGTCTTTCTCTTTGCCTCTCTCTGTCTCTCTTTGACTCTGTCTCTGTGTCTCTGTCTCTTTCTCTCTGTCTCTGTCTCTTTCTCTGTCTCTCTCTTTCTCTGTCTCTCTCTGTCTGTCTCTCTGTCTGTCTCTCTGTCTCTGTCTCTGTCTGTCTCTGTCTCTGTCTCTATTTCTGTCTCTCTCTCTCTGTCTCTCTGTCTCTCTGTCTCTCTGTCTCTCTGTCTCTCTGTCTCTCTGTCTCTCTCTCTCTCTCTCTCTCTCTGTCTCTCTCTGTCTCTCTCTCTCTCTCTCTCTCTCTCTCTCTCTCTCTCTCTCTCTGTCTCTCTCTCTCTCTCTCTCTCTGTCTCTCTCTCTCTCTCTCTGTCTCTTTCTCTCTCTGTCTCTCTCCCCTCTTGACCCTGCCATGAATTTACAGTGATCTTTTTGTTTGATCATGCCTTTGTGCTTATCTGACTTTCCCTGTTGCAATAATGTGACCTCCCAGTAGGCAGAGATAGCCTCATTCCTTTCTGGAGCCTTTGGTATCCAGCACCAGCCTTGTCTGAAGCAGATAAGACCTGATCTTTACTCTGAGTCAGAACTTGCAAGTAAGGGTTAGAATGGGGATGAGCAAGATATTCTTCTAGTCTTAGGAATCTCCTGAAACTTCCCTATGGCTGGGAGGAAATGAGGTACAATAGAAAGAATACTAATTATGGAGGCAGATGACTTGGGTTCAGATCTCAGCCCTGACACTCTGGGTAACCTTGCACAGGTCCTTCAAACACTTTGTTTCCTCCTCTGTAAAGTGAAGGGTCAGACTCCATCATATATGAGGATAACGACCACTCTAGGACTATGGCCCCAAGATGTGGTGGCCTTGGAGGTTCCTTTCCAGTCTATGATCCTGGAATGTGAAAGATGCAGAGATTCCCTGCTGGTGCCCCTCTGTCCATGCTGGGGGGCTGTTATTCAGATGGCTGCTGGATCACTCTTGAGAGCTTAACAGTTAGTAACTTCTTGGCTTGATGTCAGACTCTGTGTCTCAGACGCATCTCAAACTCAACATGTCTAATACAGAACTCATGATCTTGCCTCTCAGCCCTGCAAACTCTTCACTCTTCTTTGAAGGGCACTATTCTATTTCTATGAAGGGCAGACCACCATCCTTCCAGTTACCCAGGTTTGTGTCACCTCAGCATTATCAACAGTCAGTTAACAAACATTCATGGATGCTTTCTCTGTGCTGAGAGCTGAGCTAAGCACTAAGGTTATAGAGAAGGCTGCCTTCAAGGAGTTTACATTCCAATGTTGTTCCTCACTTTGCTCTTTTGCTTTGCTCCTCACTTCCCCTCACCCCACAAATTCCATCAGGAGGCAAATCTTGTCATCTCTACCTCCATCACATCTCTTACATTCATCCCCTTCTCTCCATTCACTCAATCATTACCTCATTTCAGAAGCCAGAACATAGCATCAATTCCAAACCCTCATTTAACATCTAGAGAAACAGGCACAAAGAGTTTAAGTAACTTACCCCAACTGTCTGCCCAAATGATCTCAGCCTGTCATTTTCTTTTTCTGTCTTATCTTTAACATGCTTGGGGATCTGAATCACATTTGCTTTAAAGAAAAAAAAATAGACAGAACAGTATCTTTATTTTTGAATGTAGTTTATATAATACAGTTGTGACCATCTGGACCTGGTGCATTTTTACATGTGGATCAATTCATGATCTCTTTAATTTTCTCTAATATTTTCTCTTAAAATTTGTTCCATTTTGTCATTTGGCTTTCTATTATCATAAATATTCATCCACTTCATTCATATTCTTAGTTGTTTTGCCATATAGCTGTACATACAAGTATATCATAGGTATGTGTATTTTTTTTTTGTTTGACATTTCAGACATTCGGTCACAAGTCTACCACCTGATGGGCATCTCAGACAACTGGCCAAACAGTGCTAACGTGGTGTGTTATGCTGTTCAGAATTAATGACTCTATTGGAAAACAACCTTGATCAGGGCAACATGTTCCAGGGCCTGCCTGGTTGCTTACATTTTTTCTTTCTTTCTCCCTGGGTAAATAATTTCCCAATTATGCCTTAAGCTCTTTCCAGGGAGGGACTGTGCCTCTCACAATGCCCCCAACAGCACCAGGCCTTGCTAAGATGTTCAACAAAGACTTTTGGAAGGGAGGGAGAAGGCTGGTAGGAGAAGTTGGGAAATCGACATTTAAAGTCCCTCCCTGGTGTGGTTTTTAAAACCTAGAAGAGATAAGAATAAGGAAAAAGCCTTTTCTGTACTGGGTGGGGAGGGGCAGAGTCTCAGAATGGAAGGCACTTGAGTTCCCTTGAGGAGGGAGCAGTTCTAATGCTTCCTGTCCCCTCCCCATCACTCCTCCCCCCATAGAACAGAAGGAACATTGGAAACAGGCTGGCTCTGAACACTCACTGCTTGCTGCCCAAGTGCCTTCCACAAGATTTCTCAGCTGGCACTTCCAGCCAGAGAACCCACAGGGACAATCAGCCCCATTTAATTGCTTCCGTTCTTTGGGAAATGCCACACTGTCAAAAGCATCCCCAGTATGGCCTCGGGGCTCTGCCCATGTGGGTGCCTGGCCTTGTCATTTCTTAGTCTCTCTTCACTTCTTCTTTTATTGACCCCCCCCAGACCCTCACTTCATGGCTGTCAACTTCCTGGTGACTCCCTGTTGCCTCTAGAACACCAACATTCCTCTCCCAGGATTCCCTCTCAGACCCCCCACAATTCTGTTGTGCTTTGAGTTCTATTGTCTCAATGCTCTCCAGCCATACCACCCGATTTCCCCCTAGCCCTTGCTCTGGCTGTGTCTTCTCCCTGACTCAGTCCTGGCATGCTCTGACTCTCCTGACCCTTCTGGAGTTGCCATTCTCTCCTTCCTCAGACTATCTTACAGGTACTTCTCTTTCCCAAATCCCCCACCCCACCCCACAGAAGGCAAGCCCCAGGAGGGGAGGAGAGACTGGCTCTGTGTCTGTAGCACCTAGCCCAGTGACTGCCACCATACTGGACACTTAATAAGGGCAGCTGATTGACTAACTAACTACTGTGCCCCCCCCCCCCAGGATCTAAAGGTCTGTGTTTCCTGGTTTATCTGGAACATCCTCCTTGTTCACCCCTTCACTATCAGGAAATGTAGTGTATCCAAGAGTACTGGCTTAGGAGATGGGGAATTTAGGTTCAAATCCTGCTTTAGACACTGGCTGTGGGACCTTGGGCTAGTCCCCAAGCCCAGTTCCTTCATCCTTAGAACAGGCATCCTAATCATGCCTGCCTCCCAGACAGTGCCCCTGTAACCAGGCTCCTGCCTCCATCAATGAAGATGGTGGATGGGTCACATGATAGGAATGGTGTGGGGGGAGTCCAAACTGAGTGTGGGAGACAACCCACCTTGAGGGCACACATCCACGAGGCAAGGCAGACAGCCCTCCCCTCTGCTCCTGGGCCAGCCCGCCACCCTGACACACTCGGAAAGGGACCTGCTGATTTGTTTTGGGGGAGATCCTGTCCCCCACAGAGCTGGCCTGGTGTCTTCTAATCTCCTTTATGACAAGATGGGACCTGACAATACACACTGTGCATGGCACTTATTCCAATTTGAGAAGGAAAAAACAAACATTTTTTCTTTAAAAACTTACTGCAAGATGCCTTGATTAAAAACACTTGAAATATAACATTTTTTTTTACACACAAAGCCACTATCAGCTGCACAGACATTCTGAATGAAAGCTGCCCAACTCCCACCCCAATGTATGCACAGGCACACACAAACACACGCAATGCTCTACATGCACACACAATGCTCTACACGCACACATGCACATGTGTGCACTCACATGTACACACATGCACACACCTACACACACGCACTCACACACACACACACACACACACACACACAGTGCCCATTTGGAGTAATGGAGGCCTTACCACTGATTTCTCCACATTCTCTCCCAATTTCCCATTTTACCAAGTGATCAGCATGGGGAGCAGCTGTCCAGCATTTGGCCAAGCATGGCCTCAGTTTCCTCACCTATAAAATGAGGCAATTAGGTCAGAAAAATTCAACCAATATTTATAAAAGGCCTACTGTGTGTAGTGCACTAGGTACTGGGCAATGCGTGGATGACAGATGGTACAGACCCTTCCCCTGAGCAGCACACAGTCTGTCTCTTGGGGGGAAGAGGAGGGCACAAATGCAGACAGTTGTCGGACACAGTGAGAAGTGTCTCCGGCTCCCAGGGAGAGGCTTCTGGGCTGGCCTCGATCTGGGCTGCTCCTCCCTGCTCAGGGGGCTTCAGCTGAGCCTGGAGGGATGAGGAAGGCTCTGAACAGCAGAAAAGATCAGAGCTTTCATTCCTGGCATGGGGAGGATCGGGTTGACTGCCAGGGAAGAGCCCATGGTCCAGCTTGATCCCCACCCATCCCTGAGAGAGATTTTAGGAAAAGTAGATTAAATTTGGGAAGATTTAGATGAAGCCTCCTAAAGTGCCTGAGCCTGTAAGGGCAGATGACTCTCTGAGAAGCTAAGGCTGCATTACATTAGTGAAGGGCATTCCATCTCTGGGAGACCCCCAAAGACCACCTGGTCTCTTCTGTACCTGACTCAGTCTGACACTGTCCTCTCTAGAAAGAAGCCCCTGCTGCCCCCTCGCTCAATGACGCATCAGCACATACATCCTCACATGGCCCTAACTGAGAGTTGGTGTGGTCCGTGGCCTTGGGGTGATGCCCTCAGAGGTGACTATACAAAGTCATGCAGCAAAAGTGCCCACAGATATGTTCATTGTGCTTCATGAAGGCCAGGGAGAGGAAGGCAGTCACTGATGATGGGAATCAGGGAGGACTTCCTGGAGGAAGCAGCATTGGAGGGGGCTTTAAAGGGGGTAGAAATTCAGCCAGTGGTGACAAGAGAGGGAATGAGGTCAGGCATCCAGTTCAGCATGAGCATCAGCATGGAGGCAAGAAAGGGCACATCAATCAATCTATAAGCACTTATTAAGTCCTACTGTGTGCCAGATGTTGTACAAGGTGCCAGAGATACAGAGGCAGAAGAAAAAATACCCCTGCCCTCAGAGAGCCTCCAAGAGAATGAGGGAAATGGAGTGCAGTCACAAAATCTGAGAGTGGGGAAGGACCACGGGGCCAAGCCCTACAGGAAAGGCAGAGACGCCCAGCAAGCAGCCCTCCAGCCTCTGCTGGAAACCTGTGGGGCAGCCTTGCACACCTGCAAGGACAGATAGAGGAGAGACCAAGGGGGCACAAAGTAGTTTGGCAAAGTATGGGGCAAAGCGCTCTGCGGAGTGTGTGTGTGTGGGGGGGTGTGCGTGTGCACACTTGTGAGTATGTATATATGTGTGTGAGCATGTGTGAGTATATGCATGGTATGTGCACACTTGTGTATGTACACGTGTGTGAAATGCATTGTGTGCACACTTCTGAGTGTGTATATGTGTGTGCACACTTGTGAGTGTGCATATATGTGTCAATGTGTATGTGCGTTGTGTGTGCACACTTGTGTATATACACGTGTGCGAATATGTATTGTGTGCACATACTTGTGAGTGTGCATATATGTGTGTATGTGTATGTGCATTGAGTGTGCACACTTCTGAGTGTGTATGTGTGTGTGCACACTTGTGAGTGTGCGTATATGTGTGTCAATGTGTATTGCATTGTGTGTGCACACTTTGTATATACACGTGTGCAAATATGTATTGTGTGCACATACTTGTGAGTGTGCATATATGTGTGTATGTGTATGTGCATGGAGTGTGCACACTTGTGAGTGTGTATGGGCAGGAGCAGTATAGATTAGCACAGCCACTGTGCCAGGTCTGATAAAGAATCACTCATGGGGGGCAGAGGGATGCAGGCAAGCTCAGGCAGCTCACATGCCTGGCGGATGCAGTGCGGACGTTGGCAGACGGCATCCTCCCAGCATCACCCGGTGCCAGGATCTGCCTCACTGTGGTCTCTCCCCAGCAGCTGCATCTGGACCCTCTTTTCTCTCTCCCTCTCCTTTGTTTTCCAGCCTTAAGCAGGGCGTCCAGGCTCTAAGCCAGCACAGCGCTCTCCGTCAGTCCTCGTTGGACGCACTCCATCCCTGACCAGGAGCCATTTTCCTGTGTCTCACACCGCGCTCCACAAAGCGCAACGCCGTTCTCAGATCCCATTTTTAAAAACCCTCTACTCACTTGCTGTGTCCCATGGTTTCCTTTAAAGTCCCTGCCTTCAGTGGGTAGCAGGAAGCAAACACTAACTGTGCCCCAGGCCACCATTCTCTCCGGGAATGGTCGGTGCCAAAGAGACCTCACCTGATTGGTGCTGGCCGACAGAGGGTCACGTCCTCCCTCTCCTCAGCAGGTCAGTTCCTCTGGTGACTCATCTTTTCCTCCCAGAGCCAGAAGCAGCCACACTGGCTCTTGATGCTGACTTGGAAATGGCTTCTTCCTGGGAAGAGCCAGGCTCACCCTCCAGGGGAAGAACCATGGGCCTATTATATCAGGTGATCATCTCACCAAAGGGTCTCCCTGGCAAACCCCCTGACCCCCCCCCCACCCTCTTTGGATCCGAATGGCCTTAACATATGTGTTTAGAGAAGATGGTCACCTCCTATGAAGGGTCACTCTTTTCCTGGTGCTGTTTGACTCCCAGTAATTCCATGCTTCCATCCCTGGGACTGATGGTGACATTTCAACCAAATGCTCACAGTGAATGCAAGGCAAGAACCCACTTGTCCACTAACATCTCACACTCAGAGCACCCCCCTGCACCCTGGACCAGGATGGAATTGAACCCATTCTTTCATCTTGGAAAAAACTGCCCCCCCCCAATGAAAGAAATCGTGGACTTTGTTGTCTGAGCTTCCATCAAGGGTTTGGGGGGAGACGTGGGCTCCATTGCTGTTTTCCCCAAAGTGCTGCTTCTGAGGATGTGCCCAGAGACCAAAGAGCCTTGAGCTTTCGATGTCCTGGGAGGGCAGGCTGAAGGAACTGAGGTGTCTAAGCTGGGAAGGGAAGGCTGAGGGAGGCCTGCCAGCTGCCTCTGGGCATGAGGAGCTGTCCAAGAGAGGCAGAATTAGACCCTGTCTGCTTGGCCCCAAAAGGCAGAACTAGGAATGGGCACAGGAGCTAATCCAACTATAACAACATTCTAACAATGATAATAGTAGCTGACATTTAGATATATATGTGTGTATATATGATGTAGACAAACCTGTGTGTGACAAAGTGCTTTACAAAGACCGTCTCATTTGATCCTTACGGCTCCCTGGGAGCTAGGTGCTCTTATTATCCCCATTTTAAAGATGAGGAAATTGTCTTGCCCAGGGTCACACAGCTAGTAACTGTCCAAGGCAGGATTTGAACTCGTGTATCTGCCTGACTCCAGGCTCAGTTCTCTATCCATGGCACCACTTAGCTGCAGCCCAGAAGTCCCAGAGGCACATTTAAACTTGATGTAATGGGAAAGTTCCTAAAAATCAGATCCGCCCAAAGTATCATGACCCAACTTGGGGAGTTGGAGAGGAAGTCCCTCTCACCATAGGTCCCGTAGGTCTTTAAGCAAAGGCTGGACAGCCCCTTAACCTGCTTCCATGTTGGAGCAGGTGGCCCCTGAGGCTCCCTTCCACTGTGAGAGTCTGTAATTTAGGCCCAGAGACATCCCATCTGTGAGGCTGCCTCATCTCTCTGAGTCTCTGCCCAAGTGCCCAATGCCCCCAGTCACCTCAATTCCAGGGGAAGGGCGGGTGAGGGGAGAGGGGCTGTGATGGGCAGGACCTTCTGGCAGAAGGAAGGAGCCAAATGCCCAGTGCTGCCCCGTCCTGGGCCTCTGCTGGACTTACCCGTCAGGGGTATTGAACACATATTGGCTGATAACAGTGGAGCCTCTGTGGGAGGATTGGTCAAATCAAATGCAGCTTACTTGGGTGGTTTTCTCAGAGGATGCTTCCCCCTCCCCCTCCTATCTAGAGAATCATTCATTTCATTTTTATTTTAATTATTTTTAAACATTTTGTGGAGGTTTGTTGTCTTTGTCATTTCCGGTCCTCATTGCTCCTCACCCCTACCCCTCCCCCAGCCCTGGCAAAGAGCCTTCCTTTGTCATTAAAAAAGAGTGAAGGAAAACCAGCAGGCCAGTCCTCCCCTCCTCCCCGTCCCATGCCCATTCATTCCAGTCCTGCTGCCCTCAGGTAGTGTGTGCCAATGGAGGGGCCCTCATCAAGCATCCCTCGTGGTTCTTGCCATTGTGGTGGGTATGAAGTCATACAGAGGGTCCTAGAAACAGCTCCCGGACAGCCCAGCTCTCCTTGTTGAATGAATCCCTGAGGCAGAGCCTGCCCTCCCCTGGGAGTCCCAGCCCCCTTCTATAGTTGGACCAAGCTTTTCCCCTTGGGAGTAAGGGCAGCTTCCTCTTAGGCCCCACACCCACAGCCCCAGGCACACAGTCAGTGCTTAATGAATGCTGCTGACTGTGAGGACAGCACCCAGAGTGGCCAAGGCTCTGAAAGCCGTCTGTGCTCTTGCCCTCCCAGAATCTATACCAGAACCGATTTCTCGGCCTGGCCGCCATGGCCTCTCCATCGAGGAACTCCCAGAGCCGGCGCCGGTGTAAAGAGCCTCTGAGATACAGTTACAACCCTGACCAGTTCAACAACCTCGACCTCCGGAACGGACCGCACGACCCGGTCACCATCCCGCGTTCCACCAGCGACACGGACCTGGTCACCTCGGACAGCCGCTCCACACTCACGGTCAGCAGCTCCTGCTACTCCATAGGCCACTCCCAGGACCTGGTCATCCACTGGGACATCAAGGAGGAGGTGGACGCAGGCGACTGGATTGGCATGTACCTCATAGGTGAGTAGCTGTGCGGGCCGGACGGTGCGGGCACTGTCGGGGCTGCACGACCCACTCACCACGGCTGGGAGGCTGGGCATGTCAGGGCAGCCCCCTGCCGAGGTCTGAGCTGGGCACAACACTCACACTGGGGAGAAGGAAGAGCAGTCGGGCAAAGACACACACTGAGTAATGTCTGGGCAAACCCGGAAAAATCATAACTGAAACAAACGTATTGAATCATAGATGATATAAAGGGACAGTAAAAAAACTCAGGGAAGAGGGAAGTCGGGCGAGTACAGACCGCACCACAAGTGGCGGCAGATAATGAGTTACTACTCTACCTGCAGGAAGGTGGTGCAACGGTTAGAGCACTGGCTTTGGGGTCGGTAGCCTGGCCTGGAATTCCTGGCTGGCCACTGACTCCCCGTGAGCTGGCTTGTCCAAGGTCATTCCCTTCTCCGGGGTCCTCCTCTGAGATCCTTGCCAGCTTTGCGTAAACATCGCCTCAGAGGCCTGGGCTTCACCTTCCAGACTTGGGGATACCCTGGGGAATCTGCAGATCTCAGGACCCCGGAAGGGCTTGTGGGCTTCCCAGGACATGCTCAGTCCTATGAGTGAATGTCGCCAGGATGTGCTGGCTCTGTGGAGCTGGCAGGTCTTGGCTGACCAATGTTCAAGCCTGGTCGATCACCATTTGGATGGACAGGAGAAAGGGGGTGGCCTCAGAGTCCTAGAGGGTCTGACTGACTGGAGCCCCCCAGTCACATAGAGGGTGAAGCCTTTGTGACACTCCCCAAGGCTTAAGAGGCTAGATAAGAAGCCTGGGAGCCAGGGCTGAGGTCTAGGCCAGCATTTATCAGGACACAAGGAGAAGTGGAATCCATAGCTCCTCTGTGACCCCTCTTCATGGAGAGTGGGAGCCATGGGGACACAAATCCCCACTCCTCTCCCTCCTCCCCAGCAGCCCCACCCCACCCCACTGAGAACTCCACCCATCCCCCCCATGCTCCAGCTCCCCTTTGTGGATTGCCTTCCCCCACTGGAATGTAAGCTCCCTGAAGGGAGCGGATATCCTGCTTTCTTGGATTCATCCACCCAGCCCTTGGCCCATAATGATTGACATCTTCTATAGGTCTCTTCCTCCTCACACCAAGAGAGTCAATGGACCGCCTACAGGTTTTGAAACCTATAGGCCCAAGTTCACAGCCTGTCTCTGCTGGGAGAAGATGTGTATAGCCTTGGGGGATACACTGACTCTCCCCTTGTGTCAAACGAAATCCCGATGATTCCTGAAGCGGAGCACAGTCTTGGGGGGCAAGGGGTGCCTCCTGTTTTACAACAAACCCAAGGAAGTTCAATGACTCAGGGTCATGGGGCCCTGGATCTGTAACTGGAAGGCACTTTAGAGAGTGTGGCCTCCAATGCTCCCATTTTACAGATGAGCAAAATGGGGCCAGAAAGATGAAGGAAATAAGCCTTTCCATGGTCCCTACTATGTGCCCAGCAATGTGCCAGGATCCTCCCAACAACCCTGGTGGCAGGGTGATTTATAGATAAGGAAACTGAGACAAGTTGAGGTGAAATGTCAAGATATGAACGCAGGTCCTTGACCCCACTGTCCTACACTTCCTTCTCCTTCTATAAGCCATCTGGATCTCATTTCTTCTGGAACAGATCTGGAGACCCTTAACACAGTGAATTAGAGTATAGCCCTGACCAGGATTCAGTTTCCTTCTCTGAATTCCTAGCTCAAGGCCAAGGGCTTCTGCGAATGTCTGGTGACAATCACTCTTATCTGACCAGATCTGAGATGTCATTGGCATGGAGAAGCCTCGGGCAGAAAATGCCCTTGCCCTGAAATGGCAGGTCTCCTAGGGGTACCCCTGGCACAGAGAGCTTAGGCAGGGCCACACAACTAATGCCTGAGGAGGCAGGGCTGGAACCCAACACCCCTGACTCCTCTCTCCACAACGCTGTGAATTAGAAAAGGAGGCAGCAGGTCAGCCTCGGCAGGACAGGGAATCTGGCAGTTCTCTGGTGGGGGGGAGTAAGGGCTGGGATGGCTCAGGGTTAGGGTTTGCTTGATTGGTTTTGTTTTTTTTGAGAGCTGAATGCAGTCCCTGTCGGACTCCGTTGAGCCAGTAAACATGGCTACCCCTTTCTTGAGCTGTTCTGTGTAATTGCTTTGGGCTCTGACCCCTTCCACAGAGAGAAGGCTACTGGGGCATTAATCAGAGGACCCCCTGGGTTAGACCCCTACACCCTCCTTGGGAGCCATGTGACTGGACGGCACATAACCTCGGGAAGCCTCTGAGAGCCCAGGACCCCTCCCCTCCAGGGTGAGGTGGGGCTTCTGGGGGCTTGTTCTGGCCTCTCCATGGAACATGCTTGTGGGGATGGGTACTGAGCCTCCAAACCTCCTCTGTCCATTTTTATACAGAAATGGCCACTGGGTAGCTGAGTCCAGAAGCTGTCCTCCTGGCATTGACATTAGAGCAGTGACTGCCCTGAGGCGCCCCCAGGGGTAGGCCCTGCAGCCAAGGACCTTCCATGTTGCTATCTGGAGCCTCTTGGTCTGAGACCAGCCCACCCCAGAGTTTTACCCATGGGGAAGATCTGGAAGCATCAGAATGGAATGGGAGAATTGGCATTGGTCACAGCTGTGCCCTATGAGAGGAAGGATCCTGGGGAAAACCCTGGGGTTAGAGTCAGAAGACCTGAATTCGAATCCCACTTCTTATGTTGTATGACTTTGGGCAAGTCATTGCCCTTCCTGGGGCTTCACGAGTAAAGTGTAAAAGAGGCCTCTTCCTCATCCGTAAAGGGAAGGGCCAATTAATCTGAGAGCATCTACAAAGCACCAAGCCCAGCACTAAGCAGGTTTGCACTCAGTACAAACTCAAAGTGCCTCTAAGGTATTGCTCTGTCTAGGTCCATAAATCTATGACCCAGGGTCTGCATCAGAGACAAGGGCCATTACCCAGATAAACCGAATCTAAGGAGTAAATGACAAGAAATGCCGTGAAAACAGGAGATAGGGGGTTTCAGGACCTCTCTAGCCACTGTCTGCTGGGAAATGTTTAACAATCAGCTCTACAGGAAAAAATGTGCTGAGGATGCATTTTTAAAAAATTAATCTGCATAATTAATATTTTATCCATCACTTTCTTAAGTCTAAACAATCAGCCAAATGATAAATTGAGCCTGAATTGTAGCATTTTCTGATTTTCGAGGTGTCAATGTTCCCAAGCTAGTGGAGCCCACCTTCCCATCATGTGCCATGTGGCCCTCCCGTCCAGCCCAGGATCCACATGCAACTCTCACGGCAGGCAGGCTAGCATGGAGCCGGCCTGTGGCACATCTCTGCAGCGTGCTGGGGACTGCAGGGAGCCTGGGAAACCGCCTGGCTGTTTTTGCAGAAAAGAATCTATCGCTGCAGAAGGCCAATTATGCAAACAGCCGAGTAACCCAAACAGTGTGGCAAGCAAGCGTCGGTCCACACGCGCGCACACATGCGTGCGCTCAGAGAATCTCAAGGCAGACGTAGTTTGAAAACAAGGGAATTTCAGAGGGATACAAACAGTTATTACCATTGGCCATGGAAATGTTGTTTTCAGAAGGAGCTGGATACCGGGTAGAGTAATGGATGAAGTTCTGGCCAGAGAGTCTGGGGAGCCCTGGGTTAGAATCCTGCCTCTTTGTGGCCATCGACCTGTGCCTCAGTTTCCTCATCTGCAAGATGGCGACAGCTCCTCTCTCCAAGGGCTGTCTTGAGGCTCATATGAGAAGATGTTTTGAATGTACTTTAGAAACCTCACAGCACAATCTCGAGCTGCTATCACACGGAGTCAGTCACAGAAAGGATACTTGGTGAAAAACTGTTTCCTGCTTCTTTGTCTACACTGCACCAGAAGGTAAAACAGAATCGCTTGAGGCTGGCCGCGTTTTCGGAAAGGTCTTCCCTGTGATAAGCGCTGGGCTTTGTCTCACAGCTGGAGCCCGAGGTGTCTTCCTTCAAAAATAACCCTTCCTCTGCCTAGCCCTGAGGGCGGAGCCAGTCGCAGGGCTTGCCTACCATCTCCCCTCGGTCTATTAAATGGCCCCATGGAACTGGCTATTATGTGCTGGGCACTGACCTGAGCACTTTACAAACACGATTTTTTTTTTTAAGCAATTGGGGTTAAGTAACTTGCCCAAGGTTACACGGCTAGGTTTTTTGTTTGTGTGGATTAAGTGTCGGAGGCCGGCTCCGAACTCCGAACTCAGGTCCTTCTGATTCCAGGGCCGGCGCTCTATTCACTGTGCCACCTAGCCGCCAACAAACACGATTTTCCTTGATCCTCATGACAGCATGACTGTGAAGTAGGTGCTGCTATTGTATCCCCATTTTGCAGATGAGGAAAGTGAGGTAAACCAGGTGAAATGACTTGCCCATGGCCACACAGCTTAGATGTATCTGAGGCTGGATTTGAACTTGGGTCTTCCAGACTCTGGCCCACTGCTCTGTGCACTGTGGCACCACGTGATTGGGGCCCCCAGAATAGATGCTTCATTCAAGCCTTTTCTGGCATTTGGGTAAACTTCACTTATAGCCACCTCCACTCTAATAGCCTAGTAACCCTGCCCAGAAAAGGGTCAGTCTGGCATGACCTGTTCTTGAGGAGGCCACCACTTCATGCCTGTTTTTCTCCCACTGATCACCTGTTAACGACAGGCTCTGGAATTTTTCCTGGCCATGAGGGTGCCTTACCTGCCCATCCCATACAGATGACCCCCCTCCACCTTATGAGAACTGACTCTTCACCCTCCAGTCCAGGGCTGCTTCTCCCATGCCCCAGAATCTTCCCAGAGTCAATGAAGCTCTCACCAATCACATGTGCCCATTTACAAACAAACACATTTAAGGGTACTTTCCACCTGGGTAACTTGAATTTTCAAAGACAGCTACTCTCGTGAACTTCTTGCTTCTCTTGTGGTTCAGTTCTCTTTTTGCCATACCCCTTGGCCCAATGAAGCAGGTTCCAGAGAAGAACTGAGTGCCTCCACTTTCTCCCCATTGACTGCATTCCCTGTCCCATCCCCCTCCAGCAGCAGCTCTAGCCCTTCCTTGTTGTCCTGGGCTTCTTTCTGGACTTCAGCTTATGCCAAATGTTAGCATCCAGCCCATTCTTCTAGGCCAGTGCCAGACTTCTCCCTTCCTCCTTTGCTTCCATCCTCTGGGCATCCTCTAACAATAGGTTTGTCATTTTATCACAACCAGAGACAAACACACACATGTATGTGTGCACACATACTCCTAACCCCTCCAGAATGGACCCTTCTTTGTAACAAATAAAAATAATTAAGCAACAATGCACAGTAGCGTCATCCAGCATCCCATGTCCCTAATTTGGAAAGATCTCTCCTTCTATTCTCCTCTGCGTTCTTTATATCATGACTTTAATATTCAGATCACATATCTGTTTGGAGCTTAGTTTGGTATATCACATGAGATACTGGTGTAAATCGAATTTCTGCCAATCCGCTTCTTAATTTTTCTAGAACTTCTGGGTCTTTTCCTAAGCTATTTTTTTAAATCATCAGACACTGAATTCCTGCTTCTTCTTGTTTCTGTTTTTTTGTTTCTCTAGTCTATTCTATTCATCAACTTTTCTCTTTTTTGACCAATACCAATAAGTTCTCATGACCATTGTTTTAAAAGACATTTTGAGGTCTGGGAATGGAATACTCTCTTTATTCATAGATTCGGAGGCAGCTAGGTAGGCAGCAGATACAACCGAACTGACTTGGAATCAGGATGGCTTGAGTTATAATCCAAGCTTAGACACTTACTAGCTCCATGACCCTTGGCAAGTCACTTAACTTCTTCTGTCTGCTTTAGTTTCCTCCATGCAAAATGGGAGAAATAAGAGCATCTTCCTCCTAGGGTTGTTTGGATCAAAGGAAATAATAACATAAAGCATTTAAAATAGCATGTGGTACATAGTAAGCACTTAATTACTTCCTTCACAGAGTTTTCTTATCATTTCTCTTGAGATTCTAAAATTTGTATTCTGCCAGATTAATTTTTTTTTTACTTAGTTCAATAAAGTATCCTCTTTCTAGTATAAATGATATAGCTCTCAATTTACAGATCAATTAGGTAGTATCATCATTTTATCATGTTGGCACAGCCCAACCATGTAAAGTTCCCCAATTATTTCTCTTCTTTTATTTCTGTAAAGAATGCTTAATGCAATCTTGTGTGGGTCTTAGTGGATTGATTTTCAATTTTTATGCATTTTGCAGATATTTTAAATGGAATTTCTCTTATTTCTGACCTTTGTAAGTACTATATAGATATGCTAATGGTAATCATTTTTATCCAGATTATTTACTGAAACTCTTAAACATATTGCTTAGTTTTGTGGTTAGTCAATGAGGTTTTCTAAGTACATTATGATTTAATCAGTAAATAGGGAAAATTTTGTGTTGTTGATGTTTATACCTTCAGTGTTATTCTTGTCTTATCTGTCTATGCCTTTTCATAAATCTAAGTTGGCTAGTGGATTCTATGTGCATTTGTGCTGATCTCTTTTCAGAACATTTCCTTTTCCTTCTCATTATAATTATTTCTCCTAGAGTATTCAGAATTTCATTCTTGAGAACTTGAAATAGTGCTCCCTATATAATTTTAGTCCATGGAATCTTATATATCCTTTTTCTAAACTCTTTCAAGTCTATTCTCCCCAAATATTTTAGCAGACTTCCCAGTTTTCCATCTTTGTCTGTAGCATATTCTAACAGTGCAACCACTTCCCATCCCTGGAGTTTTGGGTTCCCATCTTTTCCACCCCAGCAAAATGTCATAGTTCAGCAGTGAAAAACTGATCCAGAATCTAATTGCCCATGTTCATTCTTATACTTTTATTATCAAACTAAATCATCAAGACACTATTTGGCTACTCTTCTGTTAGAGGGAGAGGAGAGAAGGAAGAGAGACAGAGGCAGAGAGAGACAGAGGTAGAGTTACATAGGAAGAAAGAGAGGGGGAAATAGGAGAAGGAAGAGGGAGGGGGGAAGAGAGGAAGGGAGGAAAAGAGAGAGAGAGAGAGAGAGAGAGAGAGAGAGAGAGAGAGAGAGAGAGAGAGAAGGCGGAGGGAGGGAGAGGGAAGGAGGGGGGGGGGAAGAGAAAGAAGACAGGGGGAGGGAGAACGCTTCAGCAGATGTACAGATAATAGAAGCCCTGAGTATAATTAATATAGCATGTGCCAGGCTTGGGAATTATTTCCTGAATTTCTCATCCATTCTCTTTCCTTGCCTTGCTCTGATGATAATGCCTCTTCTTTCTTCATTGATCTTCACCCAAATGCCTTATGCTGCTCTGATCCTGGCACCTCTCTTTGAGTTTACCCTTTAATCTACAATATTCCCTCATGCCTTACTAATGAAAGGGGGCAGGGGCATAACTATTCAGAGTCACCTTCCAGACAGAAGCCTCATCCCACCAATTCTTAAAGATAACTGTGAGATTTAAATTGCCTTCTTCTATCAGGAGCTCAGTGCTACAGTAGCTAGTGTTGGAGTTCAAAAGTCATGAATTCAAATCCAGCCTCAAACATTTACTTACTAGTGTAGAGGCAGCTAGGAGGCACCACAGGACACAAAGCACTGATCCTAGCATTAGGGTGACCTGAGTTCAAATCCAGTTTCGAATACTTCCTACCAGTGTGACCCTGGACAAGTCATTTCACCTGTATGCCTCAGTTTCTTCAACTATAAACTGGGAATAATAACAGCCCCTAGCCCCACCCAGGGCTATTGTAAGGATCCAATGAAATAATGTCTATAAAGTGCATGGCAAAGATCAAAGTGCTATGGAAATACTAGTAGTCATTAAATTCCTTGCTGCACAGACTTTGTGCATTGATACCTAAGCAGCAGAGTCAAGGAGAATTTTATTGTGACTCTTTTCTTGGATTACTAGGTTTTTCCTTAGGTCCAGAATTTCTGCCCTCTTCAGATCCATCTCCCACAATGCTTCTTTTCCTCTAAGGCTTAGCCCAGGGTGTCACTTCCTCCATAAAGGCCCCCATCTCCCCTTCCCCACTTTGTCCTTGCTCCCAACCAGCACAAACTTCTCTGTGTCCACACTGTGACCCCCAGGGGGAGGGGTGTGCCCATGTGTGTGGGCACCTTGCTTCTTCTACATATTTAAGAGGCATTAAGTGAATCTCGTTGAAGTCGCTTATTCCTGGGCATATGGCACTTGACTATGTCCATACTCTCTTACAAAAGCAAATCAGAAATGGCTGTGAGTTCAGTTCAGACCTTGTGCCTCTTGCCTCAGCCCTGGCAGAAACTGGAAAGTACCCATGAGAGGCCCTTCTAAGTGTACGGCTCAGGAATATGAGGCCCCTCCAAAGCTTGCTGTTTAGCTCACCCCTCAAAGCTGAGCCTCCTGAATTGGGCAGGGGTGCAGTGGCAATAGACTTAGATTTTCTGGAAGTGAGATTTTCATTAGTAATGGAGCCTCTGTAATTGGCTTTTAATGCACATTAAAAAAAATAAAATAAATCAACTTGAGGGAGGGAGATTTTTACAAGAAATGGGAACTGGGAGAGTGTGTCCCATCCTCTTGGTGGAGCAGTTCACCAGGAGGCTCAGCCCCAAGGGCTCTCTGAGCCCTCTGTGGTTCACATTGGACACAGAAGTGATTTTGCAACCCCATGTTCTGTTCTCAGACTATCCTGGGAGCAGCAAGTGTACAGGGCACTCACCACTTCCAAAGGCCTTTCCTTCAATACCCCAGCAGGGGGCCATAATGATCAGAGTCAGGCAGACCTAGGTTCAGGTCCAGCCCCTGACACATCCTGGTTATTCGACTCTGGCCAAGTCTCTTGATGTCTCAGTGCTCTGGGCAACTCTCTTAGACTAGAAGACTTTTTTATAATTTAATGTCTTTTATTCTCAGATCTGAATTCTCTCCCTCAAAGTCAAACAAAACAAATCCCCGAATTACCCATGTCCCAAAAACAAACCAAAAAAGAGACAAAGACAGAGACAGAGAGAGAGAGGGAGAAAGGGGAGGGGGAGATAGACAGAGAGAGGAGAGACGGGGGTGAGGGAGAGACAAAGAGACAGAGAGAGGAGAGAGGGAAGAGAGAGGAAAGAGATGAAGGGAGAGAGACAGAGACAGAAACAGAGAGCAAGCTTCAACCTTCTCTCTGAGTCCAGCAGCTCTGTGGGGAGGTGGGTAGCCCTGCTTCCTCATGAATCCTTTGGAATCCTTTGGAATTGTGGTGGGTCATTGTGTTGATCAGTTCTTAAGTCTTTCAAAGTTGAGCATCTTTACAAATTCTCGTCACTGTATAAATTATCCTCCTGGTTCTGCTCACTTCCCATCAGACGTAAGTTGCAGATAAAGTGCTGACCGCATTGGGAGGGGGCATTCGGCCTTCTGGGTCCTCAAGTCTGGACCTTTGGCTAAACCCAAACTTCACTGAACAAATCCCCTAAATAAAAGGATTTGTTCTGTAAAACTAGGACCTATTGGGCCACATGTAGCTTTGAGGGCACAGGTCCCCCACACTGGACAAAGCAGCTGTGTGACATGTCAGTAGCCTTGGAATAAGGAGGACCTGTGTTCAGTCTTTCTTCAGACACTTACCAGTTGTGTGACCCTAGGTAAGTCACTTAATTTCTGTGCCTCAGTTTCCTGCCCTCATTTATAAAATGGAGAAAATATTAACACCTGCCTCCCAGGGCTGTTGGGAGAATCAAATCAGAGAACATTGTGAGGCTCAGTGCTGCTCAAGGAGGCTCATGGCCCTCCAGGTCAGCAGGCAGCCCTATAGAGGAACAGCTGAAGCCTGTCCAGGAGCCTAAGCTGGCTTTTTATCATAGTGCATGGGTCTGAACATGATTCTGACAGACGTCTTCCTCTTTCTCTCCCCTTCTTCTTTCTTCTCTCTCTGCCTCTTTTCTGTCTCTGTCTCTCTATCTCTCTCTCTGTGTCTCTGTCTCTGTGTCTCTGCCTCTGTCTCTCTGTCTCTGTCTGTCTCTGTCTGTCTCTGTCTGTCTCTCTGTCTCTCTGTCTCTGTCTCTCTGTCTCTCTCTCTCTCTCTGTCTCTCTCTCTCCACCCTGGGAACACAGACGAGGTCTTGTCTGAAAACTTTCTGGACTACAAGAACCGTGGAGTCAGTGGTTCTCATCGGGGCCAGATCATCTGGAAGATTGATGCCAGTTCCTACTTTGTAGAGCGTAAGTATTTCTAAAACATGTCCTATGGGTGTCATCAGTGGAGAAATGCTGGAGAAGGCTTTGCTTTTCTGTATTCATCACAATTCCTTCTGGAAATGTACCATGTGTGTGTTGGAGAGGGGGGTAGATTGAGCTGTCTCAATAGCAGCCTCAGGAGGAAGTCCTGAGGCATGGATGATGTTGGTTGGGTCAGGATAATTGCTGGATTAACCTTCATGGATCACAGGGGACCCAGCCTCTCAGGCAGGAGGACCGACAATTCCCATCATTTTGTCTGTCAGAACTCTGACCGCAAAAGAATGTAAAAAGGGGTAAGAAGGGGAGGGCACATGCTGTCTACATATGTGTGCATGTGTGCACATGTGTGTGTGTGCGTGTGAGGCAGTCAGGTGTTGTGATGTTAGACCTGGAATCAGGGAGATGGGCTCCAATCCTGCCTCAGGCTGTGTGATCCTTGGCAAGTCACTCAATCACTCAGTGGTAAAGCCTCAGTTTCCCCATATGTAAAATGGGAATCATATCATCACCCACTTCCTGGGGTTGCTGTGAGAACCAAATGAGATAATGTATGTCAAGCACTTTGCCTGACTTAAAGCACTATGGTAATGCTACCTGTTATTACATTATATTATTATATGATACTAATATATAACTTGATTATATTATAATAGAATTAGTTCTATTTCTAGAGTGGGACTGGTTTAAAGAATTTGTATTAAAAGAAGTGTTTCAGGTGAGTTTCCTCAATATAAATGCTTGCTCCCAAAGACATTGGGTAAAAGTGTCCTGTCTGTCTCTGAGATAGGAGAGTGATTTAGCCTGGGAAGGCTGAGCCAAGGTTGAACAGAACCTCATAGTTGGGAATGCTCCCTGCCCATCAAAGCCCTTCACTGAATTCAGAGCAGTGACAGGGCACAGGGGACACCTGGGTCCCTTGAAGGTAAATCTCTTGAAAGGAATTCTTACTCAGTTCACTATTAATTATATAATTATATAATCCTATTAATTATGATAGGATTTTCTAATGAAATCACCTGGAATTTACTCATTCCAAGGACTTGGGACTTGAGCCTAGGTACAAAAGTTCTCTGAATTTCATAAACTCTATAAGTCGTTGCCTGAATTGTGTGTGCCCTGACACTGTGCACATGTTCAGCATTCAAACCAATGTTAAGTTGTACAAGGCTGGGGTGGGGATGGGGTTCGAGGCACTGGTTCCTCTGACCAATGTCTGGGCAACTTTAAGGCACAAGGAGATTAAGGCCTGGGGCCCTTTCTGTTTGTCAATGATAAACTCAGCTTGTGCCAACAACATGACCCTAAGTAAGCCAAGCCAAGTGGCTTGGGAAGTCCCTCAGGGTGTCGCTGTCCTCAGTGCTGGCACGACTAAGCAGGGTTCTGTGCAAATGTACAAGGGCTTGACCATCACTGATGGATGAGGCTGAAGTGAGCTTGGATGATTGGTTACAATAAATCACTGTGGATGTCATGCCACACACATGGAGAGCTTTGAGAGAGGAGCAAGAAGGACTTTCACATCTGGAAGGTTGCTTCCTGTTGGGGGAAAGAACACACGGTTTGAAAGATAAAGCTTTTTAAAGGACATCTAGAAACTTTGGAAATGGAGTTGGGGGAAGGAGCTATGCTACAGTTGGATAGTGGGCAGTCAGTGAGAGACCCCTGATGGAGACCTTAGAACAGGGATCCTTAATCTCCTTGTGCCTTGAACCCCTTGGGGAGTCAGTCTGAGGCAGGCACCCCAGGAGCCCTTTCTAGGAACATGTTGTTAAATATGTAAAATTATACATGTAGGATTACAAAGAAAATCAATGAAAATGGAATTGTTATCAGAATTTTTTAAGAAGTTCGTAAACCCCAGGCTAAAAACCCCTGAATTAAAAGGGGATAAAGAATTTTCCTTGGATGCAAGAGAAGAAAATGCTGGGCTTCAACGAAGAGGGGGGCAATATGATGCGATACAAGGAAAGGAGGAAAGGTGTACACCAAGATGAATTTGGAGGCCGAGGACATGGGTTCTCTGGGTGTTTAGCCCCAGAAGGCAGGACCTGGGACACTGGGAAAAGGGGAAGTTTAGAGAGGCCAAGGTCCACTCCATGTCAGGAAGAATGTGCTGGCAGTGAGGGTTGCCCAAAGTGGGAGGGGGAGGGGCAGGATTCATATTTGGGCCAAATGGGGAGGGGGTTTCTGATGCTCTGGGGAAGGGGAAGTGCTCTTAATGTTTGGCTTCTGTGACTACGAATCCAAACAATAAGAAAAAGCACGAGCTCTAAGAAACTATCTTATAGGAAGAGAATCTGAGTTCATGCACACGTCCTATGGGGCCTCCCACCATCAACTGGAAATGGAAAGATTTCAGACACTTGAGTAGGGACCTTAAAAATATATGCCAGACAAGCTAGAGCCACGACAAGTCTGAGTGAGCGACACAAGAGGAGGGTGATTGATGATTCAGGGCACTGCAGAGACAGGCAGAAGGATAAGAAGGAAGAAGGATTCAGCAGCTCAAAGTAATTAGAAATCAGTTACCCCTCGGCTTGGGAAAATGGGGCTAAGCCATTCAATGTGGGCCAGTCTGGGAGTGTTTTGAAGCCTGATCAAATCAATAATGCATTGCTGCTTGTTTAGAGTGAGCCTGCCTCCTAAAGTACTCCTCCCTGCTATTTGGGGGCAGGGGCAGTGTAATGAAGGCATCCCAGGACTATACTTCTCTTGGTTTAAGGAGAAATCAAATTTGTGTAGAACAGGACTTGGGGCAGACTCAAGCAAAGTGTTCTCCAGATTCAGAATTTAATCTTACTTCATTACTTTGGAGTGACTAATAATTGCTGCTGAGTGTCCTTAGCTTGTTTGGGCATGAAGATGGGAGGGATAATTAATTGAAGGACAGAAGTCAGCCAAGAGCCCCTGCTCCTTTCTCATTCCCCACCTCCAGCTTGGAAGTGTGCTTTGGGTGCCAAGCCTGGGCACTCTTCCTTGGTGAGGTCCCTGGTGTACCAGCTCAAGATAAATGACAGACAGCCTGGAATAAAGATAACTCAGCATGCCTTTGCACATGCACAGATGAGACAATTTGGAGGGTGTCTGACAAGCCTCTGCCTGGCAGCTTGCCTCTTCGGAGTAGTGTTGATGTGAGTGGAATCACGAGGGCATCTCTTCCACGTGCTTATCAGGAATGCTTGGCTGGGTCTCACATTGCCCATGATTTCTCCTATGATATGTGGGCCCTGTGGAGAAAAGACTTATGGCCAGCCCCAAAACTGGAGAATAGATTTATTATTGCTGAAGTAGGAAAGTGAGAGCTGCTCCTGCAGGGCAGAACTGGGAGCTTGAGGACCCCACCCCTCCCACACTCCATATCTCACCACCTCCCAGCATCCTCCTCCTCTTCCGCCATATCTAACTCTCAAGGAAAATTGAGGCATTGAACTGATTTCCATTTGTATACGTGGGGCAAGTTTATGACCTTACTCTGCTACTCAAATAAAACCAGCAAGTGATGGCTGAGTACCTTCTTGGCTTCAGTCACTGTGCTGAGTGCTAGGTATACAAGGAAAGGCAAAAAAAAATCCCTGCTCTCAAGGAGCAACCAGGTTCATGGGGGAAACAACAAGCAAACAAGGGAGAGACAGGATAAGTGAGGGCTGCGCATCAGAAGAAGGGGAACCAGCAAAGGCTCTTTGTAGAAAGTGGGATTTTAGCTGGGACTTGAAGGAGCCAGGGAAGACTGGAGGTGGAAATGGAGGAGAATTCTAGGCATGGAGGGGCAGCCAAGGAAAACAACCTGAGTCTGGAGGTGGAGTGTCTTGTCTAAGAAACAGCTAGGAGGCTGGTGTCACTGGCTTATAGAGATTGTAGAGTGGATTAATGCATAAACAAGGGACCAGGCCATAACAAGCTGCAAAAACCAGGCAAAGGGTTTTACACTGGAGGTCATAGGGAGCCAGTGGAGATTATTGACTAGAGGAACATGTCAGACATACTTTAAAAAGATCTGCTTGACAGCAGAGTGGAAGGTGGACCAGAGGGGGGGAGGATTTAAGGCAGGGAGACCAGCCAGTGGCTACTGCGAGTCCCTGGTGAGGCCAGCCTGGGGGTTGGGGAGGGGGTGGGGAGGGGGCAGTGTCAGAGAAGAAGAAGGAGCATATGGGAGCGATGGCACCAAAGTGGAATTGGCAGCAAATGGGGTGTGAGGACTGATCAAGACCTTTTTCCTCAAGCTCCTGCCTGCACATGACCCTCTGGGTCAGGTGGCTCTAGCTCTTCCTTCTTTGAGGAGATGGAGGCCTTCTAATGAGCTGTCTCGGGCTCCCTCAGAACACGCGGAGGAGAGTATAAAACAATCCTGGAGCAGCTCCAGTCTTCAGCTCCATTCTGGCTTCGATGGGCACCTTCAGGCTATCCTGGAATCTGTGTACAATTAATTTAGAGCAGGGTTTCTATGGGAAACCCTATTCTAGGCTGACTTACAAACACAGTTCTCTAAAACAACCTGTTGGTCCGCAAAGGATTGCTGGGATTGCATTTTTTTCAAACTCTGTTCTGTCTTTCTTCACCCAAGGATTCTTTTCTTAGATCTTTATCTGGGAAAGGATAAAACCAGATCATGGAGGGATTTGCATACAGGTTGCTTGCCACTCCTTGTCAATGAGAAGCCTCTGGAAATGTTCAGATGGGGAAGGGAGCATAATTGGAATCGGGCATAAAGAAAATTCTTCCAATAGCTATGTGAAGGAAGAGGGGAGGCACTGGAGTCAGGGAGAATGGCTAACAGGTCTTGGAGCAGGCCAGCTGGAAATGGGGGAGAGCCTGGTTTGAGACTGGGAATGAGGAGCAGGGAAGGGATGAGGGTGATGCTGTAAAGGGTGAACCAGCACTTAGGATATGATGGCAGGTGGGAGGTGAGGTGGGAAGTAGCTCGGGCATTGAGAATGCAAAATGGAGAGGTCAGACCAGAAAGTCTTTGAAGAGTCCTAAAGATCCGGCCACTGGAGGACAAAGGCAGAATGTAGCCAGAAATCAAGGCAGCAGAAACTTCATGTATGTATGTGAGCCATTTGTAAGTCAACTAGAAACTTACATTCCCATAGAAACCAAGGTTTAAATTGGACACAGATGCTTGGGACAGTCTGAAAAAAGCCCATTGGACCTAAAATGGGACTGAAGACGGAGCATTTGCAATGGAAAGTACAGTCTTTGGAAGAAAAAATTATTTCCAAAAATACACTATTTGGGTTCTGGAAGGTCTTGGACCCAAAGGTTTAATGGTACCTGGGCTAACTTGCAGCACGGATCCCAGGTGATCCTCTGACTTGGCCAGCCCCTGCTTGGATGTTCTGAACAGTTCTAGGAAAGGTATTGACAAGCTGGTGGTGGCCAGAGGAGGGCGGTCAGGCTGTTGACAGGCTTCAGCTAAAGGCTGGCTGGAAGAACTGAGGGTGTTTAGCCTATGGAGGATAGAGACCTTGGGGAACCATGGCAGCTACCTCCAAGTATTTCAAAGGCTATTGTTTGGAGAAGGGATTAGCTTATTTTTTAAAGGAAAATCAGGACAATGTCTGGAAGCTGCAAAGAGACAGGTTTAGGCCTGATGTCCAGAAAAACTCCCTAACAATTAGAACTGTCCAAAGGTCAAATGTGGTCACTCTGCTCAGCCCTGCTCTTGTCCAGATCTGAGTTGGCCTCTAGGGTCCCTTCCAACACAATGATACTGTGACTTCTGTGGATCATCCAAAAAACCCACCCCTTATCCTGGTGCTCACTCCTTGGGTGACCTTGGGCACATCATCTAACTTCCCTGGGCCTCAGTTTATCCATTTGTAAAAGGGGTAAACGGTTGGACTAAATGCCCCTCCAGGCTCTAATCCCCTGATGCTCAGGATAACAATTAAAATCTCACTTCATCCTTTGCAGAATTCATACAACTTCACCACCAGCCCCAAGTTGGGGCAGATAGCTAGCCAGCCAGAGTGCTAGCCAGCCAGCTGCTCATAGTTACACCCCCATGGGCTCCTTTTGTCTCAACCCCAGCCAGATCATTTCCCCAAGTGAAGAATAATTAATTAAAAGAAGAATTCATCCCTGAAATAAGCTTTATAGATATCTTTTGTTTCTACACTGCCTAAATTTCCCCTATAGCTGTCACTGCACCCCCTCCCAGAGAGCCATCCCCTATAACAAAGAAATGGTGCCCACAATATTGAGCACCAACTATTCTAGGCACTGTCCTCTACCTTCCCTAAAGGGGCTTCCCTTCACCTGTGCTACCAGGTGACTCAGTTTCTCTGGGGACAGCACCACCAGGAATGACTCATTGGTGACTCAGGGTTTCTGTATCTTTGTATGGGGTGGTATCTAACCCTACCTTCCACACATACACACGGGCACATGCACACACACACACACACACACACACACACACACACACACCCCACTCACCTCCACCATTAACTGAGGCTATGATTTGTGGGGCTTACACCAAATGTCAAAATTCCTGGTTAAGGCTCTAATAATGCATATATACACCCCCTCAAATGTTCATACATATGGGTGCATATATGTATACGTGCATGTGCATTCATGTGTATATATATATATACACACACACACACACACACACACACACACACACACATCCAGATACACATGTGTAAACATTTGAGAAGGGACAACTAGTGAGTGGTCAGGCTTCCTGGAACTGAGCTGAGCCTTGATGGAAAATAAGGATTATAAGAGGCTTTGCTAAGCAGGGAGAAAATCACAGCCCCCAGTGAAAGACTGTGCAGAGGCATGGAGTCACTGGTTGGACTGTCAGAATCCAGGAGCACTGTGCTGTCTGGCTCGGCCAGACTATAGAGAGATGGGAAAGGCAGACTGTGAAGGGCGTCTGACGCCAGGCTGAAAGGCAGTAGGGAGCCAAAGCGGGGACTTTGAAGGGAGCAGCCTTGGGTCGTCCAGAGAACACCGCTGAGCTACCAGGAATTTTGTCTCGAGAACAGACTGGTCCCCTAGCTGTGCTTTGCCTGGGCTAAGTTCCACAGCTCCCTGCTAGAGGTTGGGAAATTCCTTTGGCTCATTCCAGGGCTGTGGCTTTTTTAAGGATCTTAAAAGTATGAAAGAAGAAGTAACACAGTCTTAAATGGAGGAGCGACTTTTGTCTTTCCTTTTTGAAAATGGAGTAAAAGGGTTCCTTCCTCTCTAAAGATGGTAGCTGAACAGAAGGTAGCAATTTGTCCAAGATTATCACAGAATCTCAGAGCAAGAAAGGACTGTGAAGGACATCCAGGTCAGCCCACACCAGACACAGATTCCCCTCTCCAAGGCGCCTGCCACGAGACAGCAAGACGACCTTGGGCTGAGAATAGGCAGAGACCGGAGCCCCAGCCTCACCCCTCCGCATGGGCATTGGACAGAATTCCTACCCTCCTCCTGGAAAATCTGAGGCTCATTTTCCCCTCAAAGAGCAATGCTTTAAGAGCCATAATGTTACTTTTATTTTCAAAAATAGATGTTTACTGATATCTTTGTTTTTCTATTACCTAAATTTCTGTTGTATTCCTTTTCCACCCGCCCCCACCCAGAGTCATTCCTTATAACAAAGAATTTACAAAAAAAAAAGGGCAGGGGGAACAAATTCAGCAAAACCAATTAACCCGTTAAAAAAAAGTCGGTGAGCCCTGTAATGTTATAAATGAAGGAACCGAAGCCCAGAGACAGATGAAGTGACTTGCCCAAGGTCACAAAGGGAAGTTCCAAAAGAGTCTGTTTCATTATGAGACTCCTTGTGCATTCATCATCCCCCGGTGCCTCCGTCTCCCCTTCCTCTCTTTGGAGGACCCCTTGCCAGCTTTCTCCCCTCCCCTCCCCTATCCTCTCCCCTCCCCTCCTCTCTCCTCTCCTCTCCTCTCTCTCCCTCCTCACGTTTTAGGAATGTCTTTTGCTAAAACTCCCACCTTTTAGCTGCCTGTGGAGCCGCGGTCCTATTGACAGCCACCACGGGAGTCCATTATTCAAATATAGCAGGAGAAAACGCCTCCCTACCGAGTTTTTCTGGCCCCTGATCCTCCTGTGCTGTTCTCTTCCCAGACTCCTCTCCAGGGGGAAGGAATCTGATCAGCAAAACCTCAGGTGGGATTCCCCGGCCGGCTCGAAGTCAGCATCCTTCGTTCTGTGCGTTGTGTGTGTGTGTGTGTGTGTGTGTCTGTGTGTGTGTGTGTCCGAGTGTGCACCCCCCCAGGGGGATGGCAGCAGCCAGAATGGCGGCGGCTGGTGGGGAGGAATGTGCCAAAGTAGAAAGACCCCTCGAGTGTCTGCAAGCTCCCTTTGGCCATTACATACCATTGCCCAGCGCTCAGCACACATTCAGTAGACGCCCACTGACTCTTTGACGCGTGACGATCCTGGCTCGCTCTAATAAAGGAAGGAAGAAATCGTTCTTGAACCATCTGGTGGACTCCAGGCCCTTCTACACTCTGCTGGAGGCAAGGAGCCCAGCCCCACCAACTGGGCACTGCTCCCCTCATCCCCACAGCACAGCAATCTAAAGTGGCCCTTCACCCTGGCCCATCTCCCAGCCTCCTTTGCCTTCCTCACTGTACACTGGAAAGACCCCTTGTATTAGTAATAGTCACATTAACAGCCAACAAGTGTGTAGCCCTTGAAGTTTTGCAAAATGCTTTAAAATATCCCCTCATTTCATCCTCCCAACAACCTCACCAGTTAGGTACTGCTCTGTCCCCATTTTACAGATTAGGAAACTGAGGCAACAAAGGTGAACTGACTTACCCAGGGTCACACAGCTAGAAAGGGTCTTTGGCCACATTGGAACCTCTCTATGTAAGCTCTTCCCTCTCGGACCGTATTCCAACCTCCTGCACTAATGCAAACCTGTCATCTCTGATCCTACTGTTTTTATCACAAAAGCATATAAGTGTCCAGCGACTGGGTACCGTTATGTGTAACAAGCCTCCAGACAGACCCACCAGGCCACGCCCACTAAAGAAGCCCCTGCTGCTCTGGTTCCCGGTTTGCCTCATTCTTGGGGAAAGCTCCTTATCTAGCGGGAGAACCTGGAATGATCTCCCTGGTGGTGCTTTGTCTAACCCTGGGGACGACTCTATTCTCCACTCAGGCTTGCCCCAGCACCCCTTTAGCTCCCCAGAGGCCAGGAATGGGCATTGTTTCCAGAGGCCAAGAGAGTCTTTGCAAAGAATGCTTGAGAGGGCAGGCCCTAAGGAACATTTGGAAAGAGCAGCGGGAGCCCATGGTGGCCACCATCTGCCAGCTGAAGCCCAGGCCAGAGCTGTCAGGGAAGGAGCCGGTACCAGGCATACTGAATATAGACAGACTGTCAATACCACCAAGGACCTGCAAGTAGGAAGATGCTTGGCTCCCTCAGAGCCGAGGGATCCAGCAGCAAACAGCGAAGAAGCTGTTCTCTGTCTTCTCCCTGCTGGACGGGGCTCCATTGCATCCATCCCCTGACCTCTGTGCCTGCCCTCCTGGCCCTCAGCCCTGCTCCCAGCTCCAGCCAACAGGGGCGTTTTTCTCTTGACACATCTCTCCTCAGCGGGCTGCCCATGGCCACCTGTCCAGGGGCAGCAGCCCCTGGCGGGGGGAGGAAAATGGGGATGGAATGTGACAAGGCTGAGCCCCTAATCGGTATGCCCAGGGCTGTCTCACGTGCTCTCTGGCTTCCAGGCACTGGGATTCATGAGCAGCTGGGGAGAGGAAACAGCTGTGCTGCCCTGAGCCTCCAGAAATCTCTGCCTCGTTCATGGAACTGATGCTGGTGCTACGCCATCCATCACCAGGATGCTCCTGGATCTTCACCCAATTCCCTCCCAGTGTCAAGCAAAGTATCATCGGCTGGGCTCTGGGGGTGGTCTTTGTGGCTGCAGGCTGAGAATAATATGGCCACATGGCACTGGTGACCTCTGAGAGCCTTCTCAGCTCAGAGGGACTGGGATTCTAAATATCAGATGATGCCAGAGACAGGGGAGAATTGTGTAGACTTAAGAAAGCAGGGAAGGCTGCATGGAGGAGACGACAATGCCAAGCAGCAGTGGGGGCCATTTGTGTGCTGCTTTAGAACAGCAGACTCATTGGAACCTCATGAACCTTACAAGGGAGAGGAGTTTGATACAAAGAGGACCTGGGTTCGAGACTAACCTCCCCGAGCCTCAGTTTCCCTATTTGTGAAATGAAGACCTTGGACTAGATCCCTGTTAACCTCTGATAGATGAGGAAAGTGAGATTCAGAGGTTCTAAATAATTGTCATTTACACAGAAAGTAAGTATTGGAGACAAGACATCCATGCTGGTCTCTCCTGACTCCAAACCCAAATAGATCATGAAACCCTTGAGGGCAGGCACTTTTGCTGTTGTCTTTACGCCCCCAGGCTTAACACAGTAACTGGCACATAGTGGACTCTTCATAAATGCTTGTCAGTTGATTGGCTGGTGGGCCCTGTTACCTTCTCTTTAAAAAGCTTAAAGATGGGCAAGGTTTGAACAGGAAGAGAGGAGGGAGGAGAACAATGTGAAAAGTGAAGGCTCTAAGGCTCCATCCTCAGCTTGCTCTGAAGAGAAAGCTCTAGTACAATGGGCATTCCACTAGGAACGGAGGCCGCTTCCTTTGGCCCCACAGTGATCAGAAGGGAAGCGGTGCTTAACATGTGATGGAAATGATGAAGGGTTTGGGGTCACTGGTCAGTCTCATCTGTTTCTCACTTTTTATAAAAAACTACTGGGAAAGCCTTTGGGATTGTTCCATCTGCTATCTGCCATTCCCCACTCCTTGGGATGGTAGGCATTTGGGCAATCATGTGTGGTGACCAGCTAAATCCCCCCGACCCCCCCCTCACACACACACACAAACACACACACACACACACACACACATCCAATTCCCCAAAGACAGAAACATTCCATTTTGTCCATATTTGTTTCCATATTGTCTCCCACATAAGAATGTGAGAGTAGGGACTGTCTTTTGCTTCTTTTGTATACCCAGTGCTTACCTCAGTGCCCAGCACACAGTAAGCATATAATAAATGCTTATTGATTGGCTGATAAAATCTAACAAACACATACGCATTTCCTATTCTATTTGTTGTTTAGTCATTTTTTAGTCATGTCTGACTCTTTGTGACTCCTTGTTGGGGTTTTCTTGGCAAAGATGTTGGAGTGGTTTGTCATTTCCTTTTCCAGTTCATTTTACAGATGAGGAAGCTGAAAACAATAGGGTTAAGTGATTTGCCCAGGGTCACACAGCTAGTCTGTCTGAGGCCAGATTTAAACTCAGGTTTTCCTGACTCAAAACCCAGTACCACCTAGCTGCCCCCTGCAAATCCAGGTCAATTCTACAAGCATTTATTAAGTCCCTTCTGTGTACCAGGCACTGTGCTAGGAGTGTTTGTTCTATTGGCAGATCTAAGGAAAAAACACACAAATAGATAAGTAAATATAAGGGAACTTGAGGGAGGGCACCAGTAAGCAGGCAGTCAGGGAAACCTGGTTGTTGGAAGCATACCAATGTGTCTCCAATGGGCTCTCACTGAAGCAAGGCAAATATACTGCTGCCCTTTTCAGAGTCACCAGTAATCTCTTAATTGCTAAGCCTGATGACTCCTTCTCATTCCTCATTATTCCTGACCTATCCACAGTCTCAGACACTGTTGGCCACCTTCTCCTCCTGGATTCTCTCTCCCCTCTCAGTTTTGGAACCCTGATCTCTCCTGCTTCTCCTCTGACCCTCAGTCTCCTTCCTTGGATCTTCATCCAGACTGTGCCCACTAACTATAGCCTCTGCTAAAGTGAATCGGGGCAGTAAAGAGCTGGTTAAGAACAAAGTTTCAGAGACTGGGGCTTTGTTCCTAGGCCAAAGACTAAAATTCAGGAAGAACAGCCTCATGGCCAAGGTGGGAGTACACCTGACAAGCTGCTGTGTTTCCATAGCATCTTGGACCACTAGCCACAGGAGAAAGGAAAGGGAGATAACCACCCTGGATGCCTACCATTTAGTTGCCAAAGTAGAGATGCACAGACAAAATCCAAAAAAGGAGCCAGCAATAAAACCAGGACCTAGAATGTTCACATGTATGCAGTGTGGGAAATACGCAAGACAACAGAAATTCTAAGTCAACAAGCATTTAGTAAGTATTTACTGTGTAGCAGTCACTGTGGCAAGTGCCAAAAAACAGGAGATCCCTCAAGGGTCTTACATTCTAACGGGGGAAGAGAACACAAAAAGGAACTGAAACAGGACAAGGAAAGAAAAGGTGTTGGTCAAGCTGGGGGAAGAGAAGGTCCAGGTGAGTCAGTGAGTCCAGCCAGTCATCCTGGCAAGGGGCATCTGATTGGATTGGTGTGACAGAGTCTGTGGACATGAACAGGCTGCAAAATCTACCCAAAGAGAAAACTCCAAAGAAGAGGAAAAGGAGCAGAGAATGTTACCCAAGAATCTAATCTTATGACACAGAGAGAAGATGGGCTGGTCCCATGATGAGAGTGAGCAGTGGCAGGTGGACAGCCACGGGCTCCATGGTGCCCTCCTGATCTTGGCAGCAAGTGAGCAAATGCACTGGGAAGAACTGCTGGGAGGACATGGCTGAGCTGCCTGGGCATGACTGGGTTGTAATCTGCATTGTGGGGGGGATTCCCAGATGGGTGAGCTCATAGGTCTGTGGGAGCATTGGTGAGATAGGGGCTATAACTGGAGCATGACTGTTCATGAGTAGACCTTACTTTTGAGAGAGAGAAAGACAGAGACAGAGAGACAGAGACAGAGAGAGAGGAGAGAGAGACAGAGAGACAGAGACAGAGAGAGAAGGAGGAGACAAAGAAGGAGGAGGAGGAGGAGGAGAAGAAGAAGAAGAAGAAGAAGAAGAAGAAGAAGAAGAAGAAGAAGAAGAAGAAGAAGAAGAAGGGGGAGGGGGAGGGGGAGAGGGAGGAGGAGGAGAAGAAGGAGAAGGAGAAGGAGAAGGAGGAGAAGGAGAAGGAGGAGAAGGAGAAGGAGAAGGAGAAGGAGGAGAAGGAGAAGAAGAAGAAGGAGAAGAAGAAGAAGAAGGAGAAGAAGGAGAAGAAGGAGAAGAAGAAGAAGAAGAAGAAGAAGAAGAAGAAGAAGAAGAAGAAGAAGAAGAAGAAAAGAAGGAAGGAAGGAAGAGGAGGAGGAGGAGAAGTTGAAGAAGAAGGAGGAGAAGAAGGAGGAGGAGGAGCAGGAGGAGGAGAAGAAGCAGCTAAACGGGAGTTGGGGTCACACTCTTCGTTCAGATAAATGTATGTGTGGGCATCCAGAAACCAGAGAAATAAAAGCCATATTGTCCTCGTACTAAAAGACAAATGGTTTGGACAGAAAGGGGAAATGAATTGGAAGCTTGGGGACAGATGCCTGATAGAGAACTGTAAGTCACTCAGCCAGGTCAATAATCCCCCATCACCATGTGCCTGGCACTGTGCTAGGTGCCAGAAGAGAAGAACAGAAGGAGAGGAGACTTCCTCTCAAAGCAGTGCAGTGAGGGATTTCATTTCTGGCCTTAATGAGAATCCCATTGTTCAAAAGGTAGAGGGCCTTCAGTGGATCCGCCGAAGTCACAGCTATGGGCATTGGGGAGAAGGAATGGAGCCCCCAGTCATGGGCTCATAAAGCTCCTCAATATTGGGGAACAAACAGAGAGAATGCTCTGAATCAGCAGAATGTTGGAGTTCCCGTCTGCAGCCCTGGGCCCCCGAGCTGTCAGCCCAATGGGGACTAGCAGTCTGGGAGCAGCACAAGGACAAGGGGTCAGGACTGGAAGACCAAACAGAAGTTCCCCTCTTTGGGGGTCCCATAGGTCTCCATGATGTCATTCAGGGGAATCATTCATGTTTATAGGGGAGTGGAAGACTTGACCTGAAGCTGGAAGGGCCTGAGCACAAATCTCATCTTATATAATCACTATCTGTGTGACCCTGCACAAGTCACTTAACCTCTGCTTACCTCAGTTTCCTCATCTGAAAAATGAGGATAATAGTAGCAACTGCCTTGCAGGCTCATAAAGCAAATCTCAAAGTGATTTATAAAAACTACTATTCTTAGAATTATTATTAGAGCTGGCCTTGGAGTCAAGAACCTCTGAGTACAGAGAAAGCATGTCAGACCTCAGTTCAAGCTCACACACACACAGACACACTCACTCACACACAGACACACTCACACACAGACACCACCCCCCATACACACAGACACACACTCACACACAGACACACACAGACACACTCACACACAGACACCACCCCCCATACACACAGACACACACTCACACACAGACACACACTCACACACAGACACCACACACACACACACACACACACTCACACACACAGACACCACACACACACACACACACACACAAACACACTATATTTGACATCTTTCGTCTCTTAGCACTTGCTTGCTGGCTGAGTTGTAAATGCTTACACATTGTGAAGTTTTTCGAGCGCTCTCCTAAGGGACACTCTCTTCTCCAGCCTCTTTTTCCCCTAGAAATGTTTCTGCTGTGTGAAGAAAAGCCCTCTGTCTGTTCTTCCTCCCTGAGCATTGGGGGCACACGGGGGGCTCCCCATTGGCCTGGTGACATCATGTCCCGACATTTCCCCCCACCCCAGTTACTGCTGTCTGAATCGTGCCTCAGTTTTTTCACTGTCAAATGAAATGAAATGAAAATTAGGCTCAGTTAGATTGGCCAAAGATTGTCCTGGCTCCTTCTCCTCTCAGTCAAGGTTGACGTCTCATTTGCAAAGAAAATTACTTTTCAGAGCCAGAGGGAAGGGAATGCACATCTACCATGTATTCTGTGGCAAGTGCTTTACAAACAAAATCTCATTTTATCCCCCCAACAATTCTACAAGGCTGGCCCTGTACTCAGCCCCATTTCACTCTGTGAGGCAGATGAAATGAAGTGACTTGCCCAAGGTCACACAGCTGGTAAATCTGAGACCAGATGTGGGCTCAGGTCTTCCTGACTTCAGGTCCAGCACTCTCTCCACTGTGGTACCACCAGCTGCCCTAATATCCATTGGCCCTAGCAAAGCTCCATGTGTGATGGGTCTCTTTAAACATCCTAACCCACCCTGAAGGGGGAAAGAGGACCAGGAATCATGCCAATCAGCCAGGGAACCTGGGACTGTTTGGACTAAAGAAAGACTTGACAGCTGTCTTTCTGTCGTGGGAGAATGGTCATATGGGAAAGATATTAAGCTTGTTCAGCTTGGCCCATGCAGCAAAGCTAGAACTAACAGGAGAGCTAGAAGACAGGCACCTGGTCTCAGGAGAAGCTTCCTAGTCATGAGAGCCACCACCAGAGGGGTCAAGCCAAGTCTGGCAGTCAGGAAACAGGCACCATCTTGGGACCCTGGGGAGACATAAGCCTCTTCTTCCCCATGTGAACAATGGCCACCCAGGCTTGGAAGTAGATCTGGCTGATAGTGAAAGAGATGGGGGCTTCAGAATGGGAGACACAGGAACTGAGAACCAGCCCTTTGATGCATCCTCCAAAAACAGCCGAGTGGAGGCTGGGAGGTACAGTCAGGAGCAATGGGAAGGATGTGCATAAAGACAGCAGCCCCATTTCTTTGTAAAAGACGGCATTTGTGCTTTGCTCTCTACATTGACTGAGACCTAATGACAGAATCGAACCCCAGCCCAGCACTTCTCGGGGGCAACACAGGCTGTCCCCACTTGTCACTCCCTCACTTTCCAATGAGGTTGCCTGGGAGTTCCCTAAAAACATGGGACACATTGGGTTTTTCTGCTCATTAGTGAGTTTCAGTTGGTGACTTGTCAGTTTTCATGGAAATCTCCATGAAGAGTCAGAATTTCACCATACCAACTCATTTTTATTAATTTATTAGATAAAATATTTATTGAGCATCATCTATGTTAGACACCCTAAGTGTGGAGAAATGTCAATGCCTGTGGGGCACCTTTAGGGATAAACTGAGAGTCAAATAGGATTATTCCCTGTTTATCAGGAAGGACCAAGAGGTCATGCTATTTTTCCTGAGTTATTTTTTGTCTTTCATGCCTTTGGACAGAGAGAGAGGACTGTACTGTACTGGACAGAACATATCTACTTGTAATGAGGCAACAGCCCCAACTCCTGCCCCAACAGCCCCAACTCTCCAACGCTGGAGAGCAGGAGCCCTCTGTATGGCTCCTCCATCCCCCCATGGATCTAGGATTAGCGCTGAAAAGCTGGGGTTGGACATCTCCTAGTGCTATAGGTCCCAAGCCCCCACTATTGTATTTCCCATTGTGATTATCTGTTGATAACATTTAGTCAGCCAGACCCACTTAGCTTTAGGAAAAGTGTCTATCTTTACTAAAGTGAGAACAATTAGGACAAAATATCTCACCAGAAGTCTGGGACATGCCTTCCTGGAAGGCGGGCTCAAGTTTAAGGTGCACATCTGGCAGCAGTCCTTGGGCTGGAGCCCTGCATGTGTTCAGGAAGACCTGAGTTCCAATCCAGTATCAGACATTCACTAGATGTGTGACCCTGAGTGTGGGGAAATGGCAATGCCTGTGGGGCATCTTTCGGGACAAACCAAAGGCCAAGCTGGATTATTCCCTGATCATCAGAAGGGACAGGGGAGGAAACAGAGGCAAACATTAGGTGACTTGTGTAGAGTCATATAGCTAGTAAGTGTCTGAGGCTGGATTAGAATCCAGGTCTTCCTAACTCCAACTCCAGAGTTCTCTCCATTGGATTTTGTGGAGGACCCTTTTGAAGTGAAGGAAATGCCATAAACTTAGCCTCTACCCTAGACCCATCAGTCCAGGGCTAGAAGGGGCCTCGGAGGCTCCTAATTTTAGAGCTGAGGACACCAAGACATTGCACAAAGAGGGGAAGGGACGTGCAGGAAGCCCCACAGATGTGCACCGTTCAGTTCCAGTGAGGACCAACTTGTGACCCCAGAGGAAGGTGTGGGGTGAGACTACCCCCCTGGAGGAGCAGTCACCCACCAGTGCAGGGAACACTAAGGGCCACACATGGGTTTCCATAGCACAGCCATGTTCTCTACATCATTTGACTTCAGCTCAGTAAACAGCAGCCCCACAAACTCAACCATTGCTGAATATCAGGTGTGCTACATGTGATGTAGAGAAGGACCTTGGGGGTGAAACAACTTAATAAGGGCCTTAACAACTTTGGAATTGGGTTCAAGTGGGAAACCATAGAATCATGAGGACATAATTAAAGAAAACAGATTTTCCTGGCAGGAGGGCAACTTCAGTTCAATTAAGGAAACCCTGTTAAGTGGTATGTGAAGGACCAGCCAGTTTGTCCATGCAGGGGGACTCTCTCAGCTGCCTCCAACTGAAAACTGTCTGTAATTTGTAGTCTTTCCTGGGGTTGTGTAGCAACTAAGCGTTGGTGGTGAGATGTGAGCCCACATCTTCCACAGGCTCTGACTCAATGCAGTGTCGTGCCCATCCCTGAAATCCTCCCGTGTGCCCGTGTACATGAGGTGTATGTAGACTTGTCGACATGGCATCCCCTTTCCTGGCTGGGTGAGCAGATGAAAGGGCACTGGACTTTTGTCCCCTGGGGCTCCCTTTTAATGCTAACACTGGACACCTTTATCTTTTGTCTCTCCTCTGTTGTCTCTGTCAGGGCCAAAAGATGACAGTCAAAGCTGCCTTTTTATAAGAGTCCATTCAATAAAATGTCAGGAGGGGCCCTTTGGGATGTTTGTCAAGCAGCCAATCAATCAGCATTTATGAAGCACCTACTATGTTCCAGGCACTGTTTAGGAGGGACAAGTACAAGGAACAAAATAATTTCTCCTCACAAGGATATAATAACATTTGTTCTGAAAAACAGAGTGTTTATACCCCTGCCATAGAAGGTCTCCCACTGAATGGTACTTAGGGAGAAACAATCACTCATGAGGGAAGGGAAGGGAAAGGAAGGGAAGGGAAGGGAAGGGAAGGGAAGGGAAGGGAAGGGAAGGGAAGGGAAAAGGGAGAAGGGAGGGAAGAGGGTTGGAAGGAAAAAAATCAGCATTGGATAGAATTCATTCTAATATGGGTTTCCAATCAAAAAGGCCACAGACAAACCATTTTAGGACGTTTAGCCTCAGTTTTCTTATCTGTCAAATGGTGCAATAAAACCTTCTGTCTCTGTGTTCTAGGGCTGTTTTGAGACCCAAATGAGACACATACAAAAGTTCTTTGGAACCTCCAAAGCACTGTCTTCCTGTCAGTCATGGGCATGACTAGAGGAAGACCAGGGAGAGGTGGCTGGCATGCCGACCATCTCCTCCTTCCTACCACCCATCCATCAAGCACTCAGACTAGGAGAGGAAAAGCAGAGAATTGAATAGAATACTAGCTCTAAAATGCTAAATGATCCTACTCTGTTTAAACCCCAGCATTGCCAGGTTACTCTACAAGAAATGGGGCTTGTGGCATGTGGAATGAGAGGAAATTGGGTTGAATTGGCCACAGTAAGTGGGAAGAAAAACAATGACAAAGTCAGTGGAAAAAATGGGGCTTGAAGCCCCCATGTTATCCCAGCCTCCAGGCACCTCCCAGCATCTGCAGTTTCAGAAATATCTCTGCTGTTGAACCTTGGGCTTGGGAAAACCCAGTGCAAGGCCAGGAGAACGCAGCCTGGCTGAGTCTTCCCATCCTTCCCAGACTGGGCAGACATGAGACTGTTGGCATCTCTCTGTGAGATCCAAAGGCAGGCCCCTCTAGAGCCGTGGAATCTGCTGTTGGTCTGAGTCTTGTCCCTGGATGATTCTAATGTTTGCAGATTCCTCAGTGCTGATGATTCAGGACAACAGGACTCTGGGAGCCTGAACGTGAATGAGACAGTAGTGGGGCAAGGATGAGCTTCAAGTCCCTCCTTGACTCTGAAGGCTGAAGCTGTGAGATCACCTCTCCGTCAGGGTCTCCCCAATCCCAGCGCTTTGGACAAGGACATTTCCATAATTGTGACTGTTTGATCCAGGCCAACTGATCCAGGTGCTTGGGGAGGCACCGAGTTTCCTGTAATGCCCCCCTCCCTGGCTTCCCCCAAGGCATGTTTGGCAGACCGTGGAGAGGCTGCCCCTCCACAGAGTGGTCCTTGATCCCCTGGCAGTGAAAGTCCCCTCGGCCCTCCAGCCCCCTGAGCTTTGCCCCCTCTGGTTCTGCCTCCATCTTTGGGATTTGTGTTTGAGCCTTGTGCCCCTGACACTGAGAGCATTAGCAAGGTAGGGATCCATCTAACCTTAGCCTCATTTCTTTCCTCAAACTGAGCTCAGGGCATCATGTAAACATTATTCCCCGCCCTGCTCACAGTCATCCTTAAAAGTGCTCATGGAATCAGCAAGTCTCCAGCAATTATCTGGGTGACAGAAAACAGTCTAGATGCAGGGAATAAAGTGTTGGACTTGGGTCAGGAAGATCTGAGTTCAAATCCTGCCTCAGACACTTTGTAGCAGTGTGAACATGGCAGACTTCGTATGAATGGTGGTGCTTGGGAGGAGAGAGATGGAGAAAATGCTACAGAGCAGAGGGGGAAGGATGGGCATTGCAGGCCTCAGGGATGGCCACCACAAAGGCCTGGGGAGGAGAGACAGAGCAGAGGCAGAGGCAGCCTGGGATGGCTGGATCACAGGAAAGAGAGCTGGGGCAGAGTTCCCAGCAAAACACAGGGGTTTGTCTTTTATCTCAGAGGCCACGAATGTTGGCTGAGCGGGGAGTCACAGGGTCAGATCTGCCCTTAAGGAAGTTACTTCCCCATGTGGGAGACCAAGGCTGGCAGATCAGGTAGGAGGCTTTGCAATCATCTGGGTGAGGGACAGCTTGTGCCTGAGTGAGAGCAGGAGGCCAGTAAGGGAGGGGAAGTCTTTGGACAGGAGGCTTCCGAGGCAGAAGCGGTGACATCTGAACAGTAGGGGAAGAAATCCTGAGAGATATAGCCAAGAACGTTGGAAGGAGACTGTGCCTTTGACAGAAATGGGGAAGATGGAAGAGGAGAAGGTCTGGGGGGAAGGCTACAAGCTCGGTGTTAGGCATGCTGAAATGCCCGGTGGGTGATCTGGGATAAGGAACTGGAGTGCCAGGGAGAGCTTGGCACCAGATGATGATCTGGGGGAGCACAGAGAAGAGATTTCAGCCCAGGAAAGCTAACGGGGTGACCAGGAGGGAGAAGAGGGTCTAAGGCAGAATCTTTGAGAACATTGATGGTAAATGGGGTGAGACCCGGATGATGAACCAACAAAGGAATTGAGAAGAAGCCAGAAAGAGAGAAGACGAGCCCCAGAAAACCCATCGTAGGAGAAAGTGCAGGAGGAGGGAGCCATCTTTGCTCCAGGAACAACTGGGCTTCTTGCTTTTCCTCACACAAAAGCCAGCATCTCTGGACTCCAGGCATTTGCACAGGCTGTGCCCCATGCCTGGAATGCTCTCCCTACTCCTCTCCTGATCCCTCTTAATTCTGGTGCCTTCCCTTTGTGGTCGTTTCTGACTTATCCTGCCTCTATCTTGTGTGTATATAGTTGTCCCCCACCCCATTAGAATGGCAGCTCCTTGAGGGCAGGGGTTGCCATTTGCAACCTATCCCCAGCGCTTAGCATGGTGCCAGGAACATAGCAGGCTCTTTTTTTATTTATTAATTTATTTGTTTATTTTTAGTTTACAAGATTCAATTCCATAATTCCTTGAGTTTCAAATTTCCCTTCCCTTCCCCCCCACCCCCCACGACAGCATATAGTCTAGTATAGGATCTGCAAATACTTCCACAATAGACATTAGTCAGGTTACAAGGGCATATTGTGCTAGATGGGATGAACAAATGATAAAGGAGAAATAAAACCAAACAATGAAAAGAAAAAGATCAATTAGTTTGCTTCTATCGGGATTCAAGCTCAGTTCTTTCTAGTTCTTTCTCTGGATGTCGCATCTCTCTCCTTCATGAGTCTTTTGGGATTGACTTATATCACTGCATTGCTGAGGAGAGTCCAGTCTGTCATAGCTGGTCATCACACATATGTTGTGTCTGTGATTGTGTACAAAGTTCTCCTGGTTCTACTCTTCTCACTCAGCATCAGCTTGTATAAGCCTCACCAGGTAAATATGGAGTCTGTCTGCTCCTCGTTTCTTATAGCACAATAGTATTCCATTACATTCATATACCACAGCTTGTTTAGCCATTGCCCAACTGATGGGCACCCCTTTATTTCCAATTCTTTGCAACCACGAAAAGAGCTGCTATAAATATTTTCGTACATATGGGTCTTCCTCCCACTTCTATGATCTCTTTGGGATATAACCTTAGAAGTGGTATGGCTGGGTCAAAGGGTATGAAATTATTTATAGCCCTTTGGGCATAATTCCAGATTGCTCTCCAGAATGGTTGGATAAGTTCACAACTCCACCAGCAATGCATTAGTGTTCCAATTTGCCCACATCCTCCCCAGCATTTGTCATTTTCTTCTTTTGTCATCTTCGCCAATCTGACTGGAGGGATGTGGTACCTCAGAGTTGTTTTGATTTGCATTTCTCTAATCAACAGTGATTTAGAGCATTTCTTCATATGCTTATAGATATCTTTAATTTCTTTCTCTGAGAACTGCCTGTTCATATCCTTTGACCATTTATCAATTGGGGAATGACTTGTATTCGTATAGATTTGACTCAGTTCTCTGTATATTTTAGAAATGAGGCCTTTATCAGAGACATAGGTTGTAAAAATTCTTTCCCAATTTCTCACTTCCCTCTTGATCTTGGCTACACTGGCTTTGTTTGTACAGAAGCTTTTCAATTTAATGTAATCAAAATGATCCATTTTGCATTTCATAATGCTCTCTAGTTCTTGTTTGGTCCTAAAGTCTTCCCCTCTCCACACATCTGACAGGTAAACTATTCCTTGCTTTCCCAGATTGCTTACAGTATCAGCCTTTATACCTAGATCACGCACCCATTTAGACTTGATTTTGGTATATAGTGTTAGGTGATGGTCTATGCCCAGTTTCTGCCATACTGTATTCCAGTTTTCCCAGCAGTTTTTATCAAATAGTGCATTCTTATCCCAAAAACTGGGGTCTTTGGGTTTATCAAACAGTACATTACTATAGTCATTGGCTGCTGAGTCTCATGTACCCATTCTATTCCATTGATCCACTACTCATCCTTTATACCTAGATCATGCACCCATTTGGACTTGATTTTGGTATATGGTGTTAGGTGATGGTCTATGCCCAGTTTATAACAGGCTCTTTTAATAAGTGTTTATTGACTGACTAGTCAAAAATGTCAAATGAAGTAAAGAGCTGACAAGTAATGAGACTGAAGCAAATACTGTCAAATATTTGGGGCAGGGAGGGCAGTCTTCCTGAGCTCTGAGCAGATGCTGCAGACTGGCCTGGGCTTCCCTTACCGTGAGCTGATCCCAGGGATGGGGGGGGGGGGGCCGGCGGCCGGAGGACAGGTGGGGCCCATTTACAGCACCCTCACCTGGCCACGAGGGGGGAGACAGAGTGCCGTGACGGGGAAGTTTGCCCGTTCCTGGTTCTTTTGTAAATGCTTGCAGTTGTGGTCCAGGGCGGGAGCCCTGGGATCTCTAATCGCAGCCCCCGCTCTGTTCTCTTGCAGCTGAGACCAAGATTTGCTTCAAATACTACCACGGAGTGAGTGGGGCTCTGCGGGCGACCACCCCCAGTGTGACGGTCAAGAACTCGGCAGCTCCCGTGAGTCTCCCCTGGTCTCCCCTTCTCTCCTCCCACCCTCCTTAGGTCAGCTCCCTCCTCTGACCTTCTCCTGCTTCTCATGTTTCCTTCAAATGTGAATGGCCCCAAGCATGAGAGAGCAGGGAGAAAACCAGCCTGCGGATGGACGTTTTAATGCAAGCCTCTTGTTCTTTAAAGATTAATAATAAGGGTGACAATAATAGCATTTCAGTGGTTTTACCAGCTGGGAAATGCCCGTGCTGTGGCGGGTGTGTCTCAACAATAGCAAGAAATAGAGTATAGTCCCAGGAGATGTAGTTTTCTTTCAAATTGCCCTAAAGTCTTCAAGACCTCACTTGTTCCCAACCTGCCCTTCCTCTACCTCCTCCCAGGCCCAGGCTTGGCCCAGAGTCATTGGCCAATACACTTCTGAGGGGCCGCGGAATTCTGTACGCAGGTGTCCAGGCTCTCGATCCCTTGGAGGGGCAGCTCCCCGAAGACCATGTCCTCCCATTGAGCAGGGCGTGAAGATGCTCCCAGGGCCTCACAACCAGCAATCACTCCCCACCCCCACATTCCCCACTCTCTACCAGTCAGGCCTCCCTTTTCCTATTGATGATGGCTCACCTCACTGATAAACAGTCTTGTCTCCAAAGGGTAAGCTAGGTCTGGTTAGACTCATAGTGGATGAGATTGTGGATATACCAGGGTCATCAGAAGGTCCACTCAGTGGCCTCCCCTCTGGCCCCCACACACCAGGAATTGGCCAGCGAGCAGTCACCCAGCCTGGGTGTAAAGGGCTTTGTAAGCTGTCAGAGCCTATGTCGATGCCAGCTCGTTATAAGGAGCCTTAGAGACAGCAGAGAATGGTGGGCAGGGTGCCACACTGGAATCTGAGAACCCTGAGCCCTGCCACTAAGGCCTCCTCACTGCCTGGCCATGGGCAGCTTCACTGACCCTCAGCTGCTGCCTCCCCTGCCCTGGGGGTCACGGTGCCCCCCACACCTCCCTCAAAGGGCTCTGAAACGAGACAAGATTCTTCAAAGGTCAGAGGTGATGTGGTCCAAAGGAAAGAACACAAGATTTGGAGCTGGTGAACCTCCTTTCATTCAAGCCACCCTCATTACCTAGTATTCGGGTGACCTTAGACAAGTCACTTCTTGTACTCTCAAAATGCCATAAAAGGAGAGAATCAGTCAGACCAGATCTTCTCTAAAGGCCCTCCCAGGTCTAAATCTCTGCTTCTATCATAAGGACTCCAAAGGGACTTAATAAGGGAGTCTGGTTCTGTCTTTGGGTCCAAGCAGACCAAGTCTGAGCCTTCTGCTGGACAGCGCCACGTCAAAAGCACTCCTCTCCCTTAACAAGCCCAGACAGTCCCAGGCACAGAGTCTGTGGTGTGGACCCCCACTGGGGTGAAGTGAAGGTGAGTCTACAGAAGCAGAAGTGCTCAGGCTGGGACAGGTTTGCGAGCATCACTTGTAAGCCCCCTCTTAGCCGGGGATGACACACAATATTGTTGGACCAGGGAGCGGCTTCTTTGACAAGGAAAATATCCATGCTGTCTGCTGGCTCTGCTCTTTGCCATTCATGGGGTCCTCTCCAAGCTAATTCATTGTCTTCCCCCAATTCCCTAGGCATCACATTGCCAGAATGCGTGCTGATCAGCACTTGAGATATGGTGGGGGAGGGGGGTATTTCTGAGAGTGTGACAGGAATCTTCTGAGTGGTTCATCCTGTCTTCCTGATTAGGGAATCCCTTGTGAAGCATTTGATGTCAGTTCTTCTGATGGCTTCCATTCCTCTTTTTAAGTCATGACCCCCAGGGGTCATGTGCCTGCTAGTTCTTCCCTGGGCAGCCCCAGACTTTCATCCAGGCCCTCCACAGAAGCAGCTACCAGGGCAGCTCCCTCCCCTGCCTGCAACCCCATTCTCCCCCTTCTTCAGACCCGGCTACTGGAAATGCTCCTGCTGAGCCCCTGCCCCATCTTTATGGATGAGCCGGTGCCTGGGGCACAGAGCACCTTAGGGCAGCCCTGGGGATGCCAGCATCAGGGCGGGATGGAAGAAGCATGAATGGGAGCCTTGGACTGCTGTCTGCTGACATGGGTCAGAAGTAATTTAGATCACTGATGAAAAGGGGCTTGGGAAGCTAACAGTCACGGAATGTGAGCTGGTAAGGCAGGGTGCAGGCAGCCAGTCATTATAAAGCTGCCAGGAAGCTGCCAGTGGGCCCAGGGCTCTGGACGGTCCCTTGGATCCTCAGCAGTGTGGGTCAAACTGGCCCACCCCCCTGGCAGCCAGCCTAGTAAGGCCTCTCCTAAACTTAGCCATCCTGTGTCTCAGAGACAGATGGGCAATCCTTCACTGGGCCAATATGTAATCACTCAATCAGCAGGCGATTATTAAGCTTCTGCTCTGTGTCAGGCATTGTGCTAAACTCTGGGGGTACAAAGAGAAAAAAGGAAGAAAAAGAAAAACAGAGCCTATCCTTAGGAAAGTTCCATTCTAAAGGTGGAGAGATGTGCATCAACCAGAAAACAGGTCCATCAGAGGTGAGGCTGCAGCTGGAGGCATCTCCTTATAGAGGATGGAGTTTAAGCTGGCCTAGGGGAAAGCAAGGGTTCTAAAAGAGAAAAGAGGGCATTCCAGGTGTGGGGTACAGCCAGGGCAAAGGTTCAGAGATGGGAGATGGCATGGTGGGTGTGAGAAATGGCAAGTATGGCTAGAGGAAGCCTGGAAGGGACTGGGCAGCCAAGGGCTCTCCCTGCCAGACACAAAACAGCTGTTTGGTCCTAGCACCAGAGCTTGCCCCAGCTTGTGCTCCATTGGTAGAGTGATCTTTGAGAGGGAGGCCAAGACCACAGCCTCCCCATTACATTCATCAGAGGAGGAGAAGGTTGGTGAAGGCCTGGGGGAAAAAGAATAGAAACAAAGGGAGCACCTGGTCCCCTCCTCTGCTCCCTGTCAGAATCTGATCTGTGAGCCTTCCCACTCACTAGTGGATAAGGGATTGATAACCAATTAAATTGATAACCTTAGCCCTTGTGGGAGCCACTGGACAACAAGCAGGGGAGATGGTGAAGAAACAAGGCTCTCTCTCTCTCTGTGAGGTGGCACACGGCAGGCAGCCGCCTACTCTGCCTATGTCGCCCTGCACAGTGACTGTCCTTCCAGAGAAACACTGGAGATCTTTGTATGGTCACCCCGCATGTCCAGAAGAGTCAGGTTACACTTTGTAAAAACCCCTGTGAATTTAAGTTAATTCTGTGATTTCCTAAAAGTTATTGAAGATAGCCCTGTGTGCCCCCAGATTAGACTGGCCTGGAGGGAGCTGAGTGAGGGATTGTAAACCCATCATCTCACAGAAGACACAGTAGGACCTTAAAGAAACTACCTTGTCTTGAACATAGCACAGCTTGAGAAGTGCTTGGGGAGATAGGAAGTTTAGATGAGAGAGATGCTCTGCTTCCTCCCTTCTTTCCCTCTCTCCCTCCTTTCCTCCTTCCCTCCCTTCCTTCCTTCCTTTCTCCCTCTCTTCCTTCCTTCCTTCCTTCCTTCCTTCCTTCCTTCCTTCCTTCCTTCCTTCCTTCCTTCCTTCTTTCCTTCCTTCCTTCCTTCCTTCCTTGGCTATCAGGATTAAGTGACTTGGCCAGGGTCACAGAACTTGTAAGTGTCTGAGGCTGGATTTGCACTCAGGTCCTCCTGACTCCAGAGCCTATGGTGTATCCACTTCACCACCTACCTGTCCCCCTGCTCTACTTTCAAGGAGTCCAATAGAGGAACAGGATGAAAAATTAAGAGAGACACAGTATCCAGGGCAGCTATAGGTGGTGCAGTGAATAGAGCACCAGCCCTGGACTCAGGAGAACCTGGGTTCAAATTTGACACTTGATACTTAGTAGCTCTGTGATCCTGGGGAAGTCACTTAATCCCCATTATTGGAGGGGGGGGGAGGGAGAGAGACAGAGAGAGACAGAGAGATAGAAACAGAGAGAGACAGAGATAGACACAGAGACAGAGACAGAAATAGAGAGAGAGAGAGAGAGAGAGAGAGAGAGAGAGAGAGAGAGAGAGTGTGTGTGTGTGTGTGTGTGTGTGTGTGTGTGTGTGTGTGTGTGTGTGTGTTATAACAATTGCCCCTGAGCGAGGTTCCAAGGGCGAGGCTGTTGTTATTCACTCACTACCCTCCCTCTCACAATGAAGGCAGCATTCAAAGTGGGCCTGAAAGAAGAACTTCAGTGGGTGATGCTAGAAAGGGAGTTGTTTCCAGCACTGGGGTGAGAGAGAGAGAGAGAGAGAGAGAGAGAGAGAGAGAGAGAGAGAGAAGGAGAGAGCAGAGAGACAGAGAGAAACTCAGAGAGACAGAGAGAGAGAGAGAAAGAAAAGATGGGGGGAGAGAAGAGATTTAATGGAAACCATGAGGCACCTGGATTATGGGGAAATTCCCAGCTCAATGACAACCTCATAAATTTAGTTGAAGTTGAAGTTATTGAGCCCATGGGTTACCAAGGGAAATTTTCAGCTCAATACAAACGTGCAGACCTATCAAAATGATTCCTCCATAATGAAAATAGAATTCTCAGAAATAACCCTCCCATGTAAGGCATACGATCCCTCCTGAAAGGGGGAGAGCCACATTCTGCTTCTGTTGGGCTCGGATGGGTTTTCCTGGACACAAGACAAGCAGACTCCCCAGCTCCTGACAGAGAAGCAAGGTCAGCAGAGGACCCCCAGCTGGCCCAGCAGAGACCCCCTCTTCCCCCCAGCTCCTTCTCCATGCAGCTGCTGGGCTTGCTCCAGCTCCATCTCTGAGGAGAGGCAGGCAGGGCAATGCCCAAAGCTTCTGCTCCCCTGATGATCCTGAGGGAGAAGAGTGTGGTCCCCAGAACAAGCCCTGCATGCTGCACCTGGGTCTCTGCCCACAACCCCCAGCCATGTCAGGTCACCCGCTCCTGATCTCACTTAAAGCATCTTTCTTCCATTACAGGTTAAGCTCCTTGAGCACCCAGCACAGTGCTAGGCACATAGTAGGTGCCTAATCAATGTTCACTGCTGAATTGGTTGATGGGATCCAAGCCTACTCATCCTCCTCCTCCTCCTCTTCCTCCTTGTCCTCCTCCTCTTCCTCCTCCTCCTTTCCTCTTTCCCTCCCTTCCTTCCTTTCTCCCTTCCTTCCTTCCTTCCTTCCTTGGCTATCAGGATTAAGTGACTTGGCCAGGGTCACAGAACTTGTGTCTGAGGCTGGATTTGTACTCAGGTCCTGCTGACTCCAGAGCCTATGCTGTATCCACTTCACCACCTACCTGTCCCCATGCTCTACTTTCAAGGAGTCCAATAGAGGAACAGGATGAAAAATTAAGAGAGACACAGTATCCAGGGTATATATTTAGAGCTAGGAAAGGCTTCAAAGGCTGTTCAGCCCAACCACCTCCTCTTGCAGGTGAGGATCCTGAGGTCCACAGAGGTAAATTCACTTGGCCAAGGTCACCCAGCTAATCAAGCCCCAGAGCTGAGCCTGTAACGTGGTTCCCCCAGTTCCGTCTCAGCACACCCTTTCACATCATGCTGCCTTATTTTGACTATTCTAAGGCTCAGGGTGGGTGCTCAGCTTGGATCAAGGGGGTCCTGCCCCAGAAGGAACAGAAAGCCACTTCCTCAGCCCAATCTACTAAACTCTTTGGGGCCCATGACTTTGAATCAAAGGTGTCCTGCTCCACTGTGGTAAAAGCTCCTGAAATCCTGGAGCCATCAGGCTTCCCAGCGCCCTCTTGCCAGCAACCCACTGTCCTGCTAAAAAGAGGAAAGGCACAGGTGGTTATTTTTCATCTCTCTCCTAGTTCAGAAGCGTGGGAGACACCAGTAGCTAACCCCAGTCGGACCAAGGAGGCGGCTCCTAACAGTTGTGTGTTTGTAGGCAGATGGGATGGGCCCAGTGAAGCATGGTCTTGTAGGAAGTGAGATCCCCATGGGAGGGATTAGCATTAATGAGGACTGGAGACTCATCTTCTGTGACTGGAACAGAGGAGATGCTGGGTAATGATGCTGAGGATTGAGGACCAAAGGAGAGGGGCTGGGGGAGCTCACGTCAGAACATCTCCAGCTTCTCAGTGACAGGAGTTTCCTAGAAAGTAATGAATATGTATAACATGTGTGTACATGTATGTATAGGTGTATGTGTACACACACAACATACAATAATGAAACCCATGACCAGCATCCCAGAGACACAGGCCAACAGGCTAGTTCTACCGTTACCTGGCCGTGAGATCTTAGACAAGTCATCTTGCATCTCTGGCCTCAGTTTCCTCCTCTGTGATATCGGTGGGTTGGACTAGAGGGATCTCCCACCCTTCCAGAGAAGCTTATGCTTCTGTGACGTAAGTGTGCATCATCTTTTCAGCCAGCCAGTCCCCTGGCTTCCTTCAAGACTCAGTCCCCATGCTGCCTTGGGCAGGAGGCCTCTCCTGCACCCTCCAGCTGCTCGTGCCTCCCCTTCCAAGGACCTTCCTTCTGCTTGCAGCTGCTGTAGGTCCCAAGGTCCTTCCAGGTTGTCCCATTAGACAGGGAGCTGCCTGAAGGCAGGGCTGCCTTTTGTCTTTCTCTATCCCCAATGTTTAGCACAGTGCCTAGCAAGTAGCAGGCTCTTAATAAATATTATTGATTGAGTGTCTGGATTAGGCTCCTAATGTATGCCAGGCACTCACTGCTCCAGGGCATGAACCTTCCAGCTATAGCAAATTACAAAGAGACTCTTGTGGCACAGAGGGGTCGCAAACCTCTGTGCTCAAGGGAGCTCTCAATAATGATGTCAAAGATCCTTGAAGTATTGGTTTCAGAGAATTCAGTCTTTCTTTGGGCTTCCCAGACTGATTACACATTACTCCCCTTCACATAGTCTTTGATCTAGCCAACCTGGTCTTCTTGATGTTTCTCATGCATCATCTCCCACCTCCGTACCTTTGCATAAGCTGTTCCCCCTGCCTGGGCCGTATTCCCTCAGCACCACTCCATGGAATATCTGGTTTCCTTTCAAGCTCACCTCATGCTATTGGGGTTATTAGCTATAATCCCCCAAATTCTTCTGTGTTTTCTTTTCTGAGGGGGTGTTTCATTCTTGTCTTTGTGTTCCTATCGCCTCTCATAGTACAGGGCACACAGTAGACATTTAACAAATGCCTTTTCATTGATTAATTTGACAGAAGCCTATGAAATAAAACACTCACCAAAAAATCCTTGATTTTGGTCTTGTGGAAAGGAATCCAGCACCATAGAAGGCCAGATGCTAGCTACTCTTGGTAACAAATAACATAAGGACTAAAAATGGTAAAAAAAAAAAAAAAAAGCCCCAACATTTTGCCAGCCCAAGAATAGTTCCTAGTAATTTCTATGTAAACCCATGAATTGCAGGAAAGCTGATGATTCTGCCTTAGCAGAGTTCAGAGGGACTGTCCTTGGAGCCAGGAAGGCCTGAGCTCAAACCCTGCCTCTGATCTGAGCTAGGTTACTATGGCCAAGGTAGCTCCCCTTTCTGGGCCTCTGTTCCTTCATCTGTAAAATAGGGACAATGGCCCTGAGCCCACAGAGTTGTGGTGAAGATGCTTTATAAAGTTGTAAAGTGCTTTATAAGCCCGGGATAATGATCGATGACGATGGTGGTGGTGGTGATGATTTTGCAGATGGGAGAACCAAGGCTCAGGGAAGGGACTGGACCAATGGCACATATGTAGTAAGAGTAGAGCAGCCTACAAAAACAGGTTCCCTGCCTCCAAGTACTTGGCCCATTCCTTCAGACAGAGATGCCTCCACCTTGGCTCAATATTAAGCACCTACTGTTTGCAGATCACTGGCTCACAAGCAAGGAAAACCTTGGTCCTAGGTGCCCAGGGCAGCCAGGGGGTGAGGAGGACTCTCTCACATGCCAGTCCACAGATCATCAGTCCTTCAGCACCTCCTAGGAGCCAGGCAGTGCGCTCACCCCGAGCTCGGGTGGACCCCAAAGATCTCTGGACACTTGGCATCCTGTTTTAATCTCTAAACCTTGGCCTGGTATTGTGAAAAGCTCTGCCTGCTCAGATCCCCAAACTCCCTCTGCCTTTCTGGAGGAAGTCTGCAGAGCTTGGATGGGGCTGTGAGCCCCCTCTGGCGCATCTCTTCTCTTCAAAGGGGTTTGCAGTGCTCCCCCCCAGGGAGGGGTTCCAGGCCTTGCATTTGATCAGCGGACGCAGCACCAAACCCTATGGGTGACAGATAATTAGTGAGAGCTCGAGGGGTTTAAATTCTGAAGTTTCTGCATTTCTGCTGAAGAAGCCCCAGAAAGATTGGTTTATTTACTTCAAGGACATCAAAGGGCCCACACAGCTTACTTGGGGTTTGGAAATCATTTTGGAAACATTTACAGACCAGAATGTGGATGCATTTCTTGACCAAATTTATAAATGTTGAGATAGAGAAAAATGGTTTGGTCTTTTTGTGGGGGATCAGGGGACATGGGGGGACAGGAAAACTTGTCTCCAGCTGTATATAACTCCAGGTTCTGTCCCCACTCCACATGGTCGATAGTGAGCTAAGAAGGGAGTTTCCAAGAATGATTGGAGATGGACTTCACCCCCTGGTAGACTAGTCAAAAGCTCCCTGCTCGCAGAGTTAGCTTCATTTCCATCTTTGTAGTATCCTCACTACCCAAAACCATGTCTGGCATAGAGCAAGCCTTCAGCAAATGTTTGTTGAATGAATGATTACATAGCAGTAGGATATGTGACTAACAATAGCTTAGAAACTCCCTCTGTGTTCTGCTTCCCTCCCTAAAAGGCAGGCAAGCTGCCCACCGGCAAGATGGTGCTCTAAGTTCTGGGTCTCTGGTTTATATCCCAGAGCCCCTCTCCCCGCCTGCCAGCAGCACTGAGGCTCTGCTCATCAGTGGCACTGTGAAGACCTTACTCTTGTACTTGATGCAGAAAAGGGGTGGAGAACTCCTGACTACTTGTCTGGCCAAGGAAGCCTTCAGATCAAGTGCATAGTCTGCTGCCTCCCCAACACCTGCAGCTTTCTCCCCCCACAACTCCAAGCCACTCTCTGATGTACAGACATACTTGCCCTGTCTAGCATTCATGTCTTAGGCAAAAACTTCCCAGCATTAGCTGAAAATCTGAAGGCTGTTTGGGCATCTGGCCCATGGTCAGCTGAGAAGCAGGGGAGTTGAATGGAAAGGCAGAGAGAGATGAGCAGCATCACCCCCAGTCCAGCCACCCAGCACTAGAGGTCTCCTTACCACATCTCCCCAGCCCATTCCCCAGCCTAGTTATCATCAAAATTGATCCTCTTAGTCCAACACCAAGTTCTCTGCCCTCTCCCTGTCACTGTCCTTTGTTCCTTCGTTAACCAGTTCTTTGTCTTCAAGCCTCTGTGACCTGCATATATCTATGAATGCACCATTTGTCTGTCCTATTAGAATGTAAGCTCTATGAGGGCAGGGTCAGCTTTATTTTGCCGTTATATTCCCAGCCCCCAACAAAGGAGGAAGAAAATCAATCAATAGAAATATCTTTAAAAGGGGCTGGTGTGCTTCCAGTGGGTTTGCTGCTATTTTTGCTTTAATTCCTGTGATCCTGGAAAGGTGGTCTCCACAGGAGACCCTTCCATAGCTCAGACCTGCTTATGCCAAGTTTAGCTCAGCTAAAAAACCCCCGCTGGTCTTCAGAACAATTAATGCTTAACTCTTAGTAGATCATTAGATGTCAAATCCCCAAACCATGGCCCTGGTGATTCTGGGAGGGGAATTCATTTGCATGTCCTCCTCTTAAGGTGCTAGGACCCAGCTCAGCTAGAATCCCAGTGCTGCTAGGGACGCAGAACTCAGTCTTAACCACCTTGCCCCAATGGTGTCCTGATCCAGAAGGGCCCAGATCCAGTGTGCTCTCTCCCTGGGTGAGGGAGTGGCCCTTCACGAGACTACAGAAGTGAAGTCTACTGACATGCTGCCAGGGATTTAAGGGTCCCATGCTTGCTAACCTGATTGCAAAGGGAAAGTAGCTAGGAGCCCTCAGTGCTGGAGGCACCAGTGTGAGCCAATGCCTCTGCCCACTCCTGGATTACTCAGGACTCCTGGGCGTTTCCCCAGTGGGGATGGGGACCAGGGGCATCCTGGAGGAAGAATACCAGCCATGGCATGCCCAGAAGGGGGCTGCCTCCCAGAGCAGGTTAGTACAACTTTCCCATGTACCTTTGTGTGGGCACTCACATGTGGGTGGCCAGGGGAAATTTAATACATTTGTACAGCTCTCTGGCACTTCGAGTGGTCTCCGTAAAAGGATCCCATTCCAACCATAGACCCGTGAATGGAGCCATTCTGGAGTAGGCCTGCCCGTGCAGAACATTCGTGGAGTGCGTGCCACTGCTTGGGACTGAGTTAGCCCCTCAGATACAAGGGAGCTCCATCTTCTCATCCAGTAGTATTCTTGTCCATGTTTAAGAGTCAGGATGTCCCATCCTGCTGAAGACCTTCCTCTAGGACTTCAAGCGTCCCGTGCCCATCAGGACGGCTCTCAGACTAACCACCTTTCTTTGATCTCACTGAGTAACTGGCCACCTCCTTGTCCAGTCATCCCTTCACCTGGCTTGTAGCAAGTCATCTGCAGTAACACAGCAGCATATTTACATTCCTCTTCAACTCATCTCCTTGTGATTTGGCCCCAACTGTGCTGCTTCCCTGAACCTGCTCCCTGTAAGGTTACCAAGAATCTCTTAACACTCAGTTCATGGGCCCTTTCTCGGTCCTTGTCCTCCTAAACCCTCCAGTTTTCAGTGCTACTGCTTGCTTTTCTTTTCCTCTGGACACTCTTCTTCCTTGGCTCCCATGATGCCATTTTCTCTCAGTTCTTCTCCCAATCTGACCTGCTTCTCCATGTTCTTTCTCCTCATTCCTCCTAAATGAGGAGTGTTCTCTGGGTCTTGTCTCTCTTCACATCTATTCCTGTTCCACCATCATTTCTAGATGCATGATTCCCAAATCCGTAGGTCACGCCCTGGTCTCTCTTCTGAGCCACAGTTGCCTGCTGGACATCTCTTGGATGTTCCACAGACATCTCAAACTCAGCATCTCTAAATCAGAAGTCATTACTTTCCCCTTAAATCTGACCCTCCCCCAGGCTTATTTCTGTTGAGGGGCCCATCGTAAGATCTGCCTTCCTACGTCCTCATGAATTCAGTCCCAGTGCCATGGTTTCCTGCAGGCCTCACAGACAGGCTGCAGAGGAAATGGGAGGGGGAGCTCTTAAAATCTCCTTTTCGTAGAATCTTTTCTCTGCCAAATTAACTCTCTAAGAGGCATTGTCCAGTCCTGCTCTGGCCCTTGTCCCATTATGGAGGGTTTCTACCATCTTTCTTTAAGATCTCTAAAAAGCAAGATACAAATGGGCTTAGGCGGTACCTGCACAAGGTGACACGTGACCGTTATCTTTTCAGAAATGCAAGTGTTGGATAAAGAAAGATCGCCTTTCTTGGAAGTCTCCTAACTTTGTGACTTGAGGCAAATCTCTTCACCTTTCTAGGTGAAGAGCCCTCAGTTCCCCATATCAGAATCTGAAGAGATTAGTACTTGACCTTCTTAAGCAGAAGGATGGTCACAGGGAACAAACTTTGTAAACTCAAAAGCACCATCAATCCACAATTGTCATGATTGTTCATGCAATTGCTTATGCCCATAGGATGCTTTAAGCTTTCCAAAGCAATTTTCCCCCCACAACAGGGAGGTAGGGGCAAGAAGTGTGATTTATACACATTTTTAAGATGAGAAAACTGAGAGACTGTGTAGGGTCACCAAGAAACATGAATTGAAAGGGTAGGATTCAAACCTGAGCTTCTTCAGTTTTCAGTCCTCTATGCCTTGATGAAGATTTTCTACCTAGGCCATTAGGGAGGGGTGTACTGCTTGTACAAGAAATGCTGGTCCTTGAAAGAAATGTGGAAAGTTAAGTGGAAGTGGCCAGGAAGTCTGACCGTGATCCCTTATGAAGGTCTCCTCCTTGTTTCTTTCTGTGCCAAAGCAGAGCCATTCATCTGAGGAAGGGGCCAGTCTAGCTAGAAGAGCATTTAAGGACAAAGTACAGTCTAGTTGGCCATGGACTCTAGGGGTTATAATATAAATGAACCCTTTGTAGATTTCCTGTGTGAGTTAATAGACAATGGCAAGGGGCAGCCAGGTTCTCTTTCTTGACCCAAGCATGGTGGTGAAAGACTGCACACCCCCTGCTGCTATCCCACCCCTCCCCATGGTCCTTCAGCCTCAGTTTTCCTTGTTTGTAAACTGGGAGTGATAATGTCTACAGTACTTATCCCGCATGGGAGACTGAAGGTGGAAGGGATAATAGCTGACACTTACACCCACTCTCTAGGAACTTACCTTCTTCTAGGGTGTAGGGAACAGCTTGCTGTAGGGGAAATGCTCTGGCTTTTAAGTCAGAGGGCCTAGCTCTAAATCCAAGTCCTTTCACCTGCCACCTGTATAACTTAGACCTCATCTGTGAAATGAGGAGGTTGGGCTCAAGGACCTCTGAGGCCCCTCCTAGCCTAAATCTATGCAAATATACATATAAATAAATAGAAATATATGGAAGGAAAGAGGACCTATGTAAGAGCTGTTAGAGAGACAGAACTGACAAGATTTAACAACTGAGTATTCAGAGCTAGAAGGGACTTACGTTATTGATGCCACAGCCCCCTCCTTGTATAGATGAAAAAACTGAATCCAAGGGAGGGCAAGTGATTTGCCCAAGGTCACAGGGGTAATAATTACCAGAGGTGGAATATAAGCTGGATCCTAAGGGAGAATGAAAAATGGAGGATGGGCCAAGATGACAGAGAAAAGCCAAGAAACTGCCTGAGCTCTCCCCAGTTTCCCTCAGAAATAACATTAAATTATGCCTCTAAATGGATTCTGGTGTGACCAAACCCACAAAAAGATGGAGTGAAACAATTTTCCAACTTCAGATGACTTAGAAGGACTTCAGGAAAAGTCTGTCTCATTTGGATTAAAGGGGAGTGCAGCTCAGTGCAGGCAGTGTCTGGGTAAGCCAACAAGAGACTCTTAGCCACTGCACAGAACAGCAATGGAGGCCCCTCAATCCTGGCTCAGCAGGCCATCTGTACCAGCTATACCAGCACAGAAGGCAAACTGCCAGCCCCAGGACCCCCAGTGCAACAGGCAGAACTAGACCAGGCCACCCCAATGCAATGGGCAAGCCTCCAGCACCTGGGGTCCTGGTACAGAAAGCCAGTGACCAGGCCCCTGGCCCCCAACACAAGAAACTTGGGACAGTGACCCCTGTGCCCCCGGAATAGAGCTGAACTTTAAAAGTCACAAAATAGGCACAAAATGAGCAATGACAACAAAAAGATAAAGATAAAAGAAAAGAGCCCTGGCCATAGAAAGCTTACGATGGAGACAGATCAAAACACAAGCTCAGAAGAGGACAGTGATGTCAAAAAGCCTACATGTGAAGTCTTAAAGGGGAATATGAATTGGTCTCCAACCCAAAAAGCCTTCTTAGAAGAGCTCAAGAAGGATTTTTAAAATCAGAGAAGTAGGAGAAAAATTGGGAAAAGAAATGGGGGTTATGCAAGAGAGAGTCAACAGCTTGGAAGAGGAATGACAAAAGTTGACTGAAGAAAATAATTCCTTAAAAAATACAATGTGGGGGGATGGCTAGTGAGTAAGAGCAACGGCCTCGGAGTTGGGATGACCCGGGATCGAATCCAGCCTCAGAAAATGAGCACCCACACATAAATAATGACTAGCCATGTAACCTTGAGCAAGTTACTTAACCCCAATTGCTTTAAAAAAAAAAATACAATGTGGAGAGGGGGGAATCCACTGAAGAAGACAACTCCTTATAAAGCAAAATTGGCCAAATGGAAATGAATGTACAAAAGCTAACTGAAGAAAATAATTCCTTAAAAAATGGAATTGGGCAAGTGGAACCTAATGATTCTATGAAACATTAAGAATCAGTCGGGGGCGGAGCCAAGATGGCGGAGTAGAAACAGCATTTCCAATGTGCTCTGCCCCACACAAATTTCAAACAATGTGAAAGGGAGCTCTGAACAACTTCTGGAGCCACAGCACCCACAGAATGGCACAGAGAAGCTAACCTCCTGCTGAGGACAGCCCAGCAGCCCTGCAGGGAGCGGCCAGCGCAGCGCTCTGAGAGCAGGCAGCACAGCGCGCAGGGAACCCACAGCGCAGCCCACAGAGCCGAGCCCAGGTCCGAAGTTTTAGCCCCAGGGCGGCCGGGCCTTCAGCCAGCTGGTGGAACCCCAGAACACCAGCAATTGTGGCGATTCCAGAATTATCAGCACAGATATGCCTAGGACAAAGTGAGAGGTTAGTGCCCTATGGACTTTGGGACCAGTATTTGGGGAACACATGGCTTCCTCCCCTGGGGGCAAAAAACTGCTGAAGAAACAGCTGCACAGAAGCCATTTTGCATTGTCAGCAGTGGCTCTAGCTCCTGGTCTGCGAACTGTAGGAAGATCCAGCAATCAGTCTGGGGGTTAATCGCTTTTGCTTTACACTGCCTGGATCTGGATCGTGGTCTGGGGGGGAGGTTTGGGGTGGGTATCCAACTTGCCAGAGTGGGTGGAGGCTTTACAGAGGCCACCCAACTGGCGGAAGTTGTGAAGACCCCACGTTTGGGCGGAAGCTCCCCTGTCTGGTGGCAGAGTCCTACTGTGGCAACAAGCCCAAAAATCAAGTAATTAAGTGGCAACATGCCTAGGCAAATGAAACAAAATAAACAGAAAAGTTCAACATTGGACTCCTATTTTAGGGGCAAAGAGGCTCAAAGCATGGAGGAGGACTGTGAGGTCAGAACTCCTGCACCAAAAGCCCCAAATGAAAATACAAGCTGGCTACAGGCCATAGAGGACCTGAAGAAGCAGATAAGAGAAGTGGGGGAAAATTTGGGAAGAGAAATGAAAAAGATGCAAGAAAAGTATGAAATGACAGTCAACAGCCTGACTGAGGAAAATAACACCTTAAAAAATAGACTAACTCAAATGGCAAAAGAGGCTCAGAAAGGCAATGAGGAGAAGAATGCCTTAAAAAGTCGAATTTGCCAGATGGAAAAAGAATCTCAAAAGCTCACTGAGGCGATTCATTCCTTCAGAGTTAGACTGGAGCAAATGGAAGCTAGTGACTTTATGAGAAATCAAGATACTATTAAACAGATCCAAACAAATGAAAGAATAGAAGGCAATGTGAAATATCTCATGGGAAAAACCACTGACCTGGAAAATAGATCCAGGAGAGACTATTTAAAAATTATTGGACTACCTGAAAGCCATGATCAAAGAAAGAACCTAGAAATCACCCTTCAAGAAATTCTCAAGGAAAACTGCCCTGATGTTTTAGATCCAGAGGGCAAAATAGAGGTTGAAAGAATCCACAGATCACCTCCTGAAAAAGATCCCAAAAAGAAAACTCCCAGGAATATTATAGCCAGGTTCCAGAATCCCCAGATCAAGGAGAAAATACTACAAGCAGCCAGGAAGAAACAATTTCAATATTGTGGAAACACAATCAGAATAGCACAGGACCTGGCAGCTTCTACACTGAGGGATCGAAGGGCATGGAATATGATATTCCAGAGGGCAAAAGAGCTGGGAATGAACCCAAGGGTCACCTACCCAGCAAAACTGAGTATCTTGTTTCAGGGGAAAATATGGTCATTCAGTGGAATAGAGGACTTTCAAGCATTCTTGATCAAAAAACCAGAGTTGAATAGAAAATTTGACATTCAGACACAAGAAGCAAGAGATGCTTGAGAAGGCAATCAAGGAAAAGAAATCAAAAGGAACTTATCAAAGTTGGACTATTTACAGTCCTACATGGAAAAACCATAACTGTGTTTGATGAAACCTTTCTCATTATGAAAATAATTGAAGAAGGGTACATGGCATATGTTCACAGATATATATGGATAGAGGTTACAGGTTGAATTTGATGGGAAGGGATGATTATTTTATTTTTGGAGGGCAATTGGGGTTGGGTGACTTGCCCAGGTTCATGAGGCTGGGTTTTTGTTTGTGTGTTGGGTGTCTGGGGCCGGATCTGAGCTCGGGTCCTTCTGGCTCCAGGGCTGGCTCTCTGCTCGCTGAGCCACCTAGCCACCCCAAGGAAGGGATGATTCTTAAGGGGTGAAGTCAAGAGGTGAGAGAGGAAAGTAGCAAGAGGAGATGGAGAGAGACAGGGTAGGGCAAACTATCTCATGTAGAAGAGGCAAGGGGAAGTAGTTGTAGGGGAGGGGAAGAACAGGAAGGCAAAAAGGCAAAAGCATATTCTCATTGAAGTTGGCTCAAGGAGAGAATCACATACATACTAAATGGAATATCTTACCCTCACTCACTCTCCTGAGTAGGGGAAAGGGAGATGAGAGGGGGGATGATGAAGGGGAGGGCATTCTAGGGAGAGGGGAGGTTAGAAGTACCCACTATCAAAGAGGGACAGGATCAAAGTAGGGAATGGACCAGGTGGGAGGTGAGACAGGTGGGAGGGAAATATAAGCAGTCTTTTACAATATATCTACTATGGTAATGTTTTGCATAGATATACATGTACAACACATACTGAATTGCTTATCTTCTCAGAGGGAGTGGGTGACAAGGGAGGAAGGGAATGGATCTGAAAATCGAAGTTTTAAAATTAAATGTTTCATAAGATGTCCAGGCAGTGGGGCTCAGAGATTCACCTTGCCCTAATGGCAAAGTCGAAGGGGGTATGGGAGAAGATATGGGAGAGAGCAGATTGGATGAGGGGATATCTAGTGGGACTGCTATTCGGGGGTGGTGGGTAGGGAAAAAATGGGGGAAAAATGTAACTCATAATCTGATGGAAATGAATGATGTAAACCAGAAGTTAATAAAGCATTTGTTTAATTAAAAAAAAAATAAAAAAAAAGAATCAATCAAACAAAAATTTTAAAAAATGAAAAAATAGAAGAAAATGTAAAATGCCTCATTGGAAAAACAAATAATCTGGAAAATAGATCTAGGGGAGATAATTTAAGAATTATTGGACTACCCAAAAGCCATGATCCAAAAAAAGAGCCTGGACAGCATCTTTCAAGAAATTATCAAGGAAAATTGTCCTGATATCCCAGAACCAGATGATAAAATAGTAATTGAAAGACTACAGATCGTCTCCTGAAAGAGGTCCCAAAAAGAAAACTCCAGAGAATCTTATAGCTGAACTCCAGAATTATCAGGTCAAGGAGAAAATACTGCAAACAGCCAGAAAGAAACAACTCAAATATCAAGGAGCCACAGTCAGGATTACACAGGATTTGGCAGCTTGCAAATTAAAGCATCAGAGGACTTGGAATATGATATTCTGCAAAGCAAAGGAGCTTAGATTACAACCCATAATCAACTGCCCAGCAAACTTGTGCATGATCTTTCAGGGGAAAAGATGACCTTTCAATGAAATAGGAGATGTTAAAACTTTCCTGCTGAGGGGCTCAGCTTTTGAGAAGTGTTGTGTGATTTGACCAAATGAGACTCTGGGCAGCTGTTGAGAGCCCCCCAGCTTTGAAAACCCAGATGTTGATGCTTCCCTCTCTAGTAACTGTGATTTTGGTATTGATAATGGTTGGGCAGTTTGGAAGCCTGTCTGTTTGATCTGTCTGTATACTCTGAAGTTCAGGGTGCTGACCTTTTTCCCCTGAACTAGGTAATATATGTTTGTTTGATTAAAGTAAGCTTGTTAACACACCCCCCCCCCCGCAAAAAAAATTTCCTGCTGAAAAGACCAGAGCAGAACAGAAAATTTTATTTTCAAATACCAGACTCAAGAGAAGCATTTTTAACTAGGTGGAAGAGGCCATTCTCTGCCTCATTTCTCACCTAGCTTTAATCACTGAATAGGTATTACGTCATCAAGCTGAGACCTGTTAAAGGCCTTTAGCTAAAAAATGCCAAGGTCCCCACTGCATCCAGGCCATCTCCAGTTGTTCTGATCTACACCTGGCCACTGGACCCAGATGGCTTTGGAGGAGAAAGTGAGGCTGGTTACTTTGCACAGCCCTTCCTCAATTAAATCCAATTTACTTGCACGTGGCATCACCTCCTTGATGGCATGGTCTTCTTCAAGAACAAAGGATAAAATAATAACAACAACCTCAGCAAACATTTGTGAAAAATCCTGAATGAGTCCTGATTTCAAATCACCCCCAGGATAAAATACAGAATCCTGGTTGTACTCAAAACCCTTCCTAACAAAGTGGCTTCTTACATTTACATTCCCCAGTACTCTGGGATCCAGCACCCCTGGCTCCTGGCTGGCCCCATCCAAGACCCTCCACCTCCCCACTCCAGGTATCTTCAATTTCTCTGTTCGTCACTGTCTACTATGTCTGTTCCTTGTGACTAGGAATGGGTTGTGTTTGTTGTGCCTTTCATTGTATCCCCAGTGCTTAGCACAGTGCCTGGTGCACAGTAGGGGCTTACTCAATGCTTACTGACTTGACCCATGCAGACCACAACCCTCCTCCCTGGGATGGTGTCACAGCATTGCCTGAGGCTCCACCACCACATAGCTACCGTTAGAGGAAAGATGTGAATCCAGTGATTCCTGCTTCCCAGTGGATCAATCTCTTGCTGCCTCTGTCCAGCGATGGGGCTGCAGAGACAAACATGAAAATGGTCCCTGTGCCCAAAGAGCCCATGTTCAACATGGGGTGCAGTGAGGAAACAGAGGAGTGTGCACAAAAGGGCTTTAGGGAGGTGAGTTCTCAGGTAGTGCCTCTCAGAGGAGGTGAGATCTGAGCTGAGAAAGAAGCTACACATGCATCAGTGTGTTCACATGTGTAGACACAATGTATGTGTGTATAATACACAATATGTATCGTGTATAACATGGGCTGTATAAGGCAATTGTATATACAATGTATAATATGTTTTAAAAAGCTTTATTGCTGACTTCTGATTTTACATCACAGTAATGTTTGTAAAGATCTCCCCCCTCCCCCATCCTATTTGAGTCCTATCTGGGAAGTGAGAAAGCAGTGAAGCAATCACCCAGCAGAGCAGTGACCTCTCCCCCAACAGTGCATGCCACAATCAGCCCCAGTAACCCCCCACCTCTCTGTGGAAGGGAGGGAGGCAAACTTCCATCTATCTTCTCCGGAGCCATTGATGTTTTGGGTTAGTTTCTTTCATTCTCTGGGTTGAGTTTCTTTTTCCTGATCCTCTCTGTTCTGTCATTTTTAGAAAATTAGATGAAAGGAAATTATTGATTAATTCCATTTTAGCCTGATGTCAGTTAGATGAAGCCCAATGTGCTTTCCATCGTTGATTTCCCTCCGTGAATCCTGGACAGTTGCCTCTGGAACCATGAGACTTAGCCCAGCCCCCAAGACTTGGGAGGTGAGCTGGCACCCCATCACAGGGTTGGACCTGGGGTCCCCACCCTTCCCATTTCAGCCTTCTGGTCTGTGTCTCAGCCCCACATTCTGACAAAGCCTTCAGCTTTAGATCAAGGCTCTCCAAAGTCCCTTGGGCACCTGCCCTTTCTCCCCTGCCCCAGCCCCAGGAATAGCCAAGGGAAGATTCAAAAAGTAAAGGGAGGGCAGAGGTGGGACTGGTTACGTAAGGAGATAGGGACATCCCCAGAGTCCTGGCCATCCTCACAGCTCCTGGCCTCGCATTCACCAATGTTTATTAAGTTGCTTATTGTGCCCCACACTTTGCTGGGTGCTGGGGATCCCCAGATGGAATTGCTGAGGTCCTTGCCCTCCCGGGGCTGACAGTCTATTCAAAGGAGAATATATGTACACAGATAAATCAATACAAGATTATATTGTGGTGGCCATTTCGAGGAAAGAAGCCTTAGAGGGGGCTTGGGACAGCCCAGCCTGCAGAGATCAGAAACCAGGGGTGCAATACCTTCCCTCTGTCTGGGCCCTGTAACAGGAAGGGATCAGCAGCTCTGTGAAGAGACCCCTCACCACCTGGGTTGCCTCAGTCATCATTTCTCCCCACCTGTTTGCCCTGAGGATATCAAGTTCCCTCCCCACCAGCTGCTGCTACAGCTGCCTCCTGATGGGGGTGTGGGGAAGGAGGATGGAGCAAGAGAGAGCTGCTCAAAGGCTTCCCTCCTAACCACAATCCCATTGCCTCAATTCACCCCATCCATTCGAGGGAGGCTGAAGAAATGGAAAGTGAGCAGCTTAGTGGAATCCAAAGCATTTCATGAATAAGGATAAGGCTCATGCATGTGTGTGCATGTATACAAATGTCTAGGTCTATACATAAGCACTTGTGACATCAGCAGCAGCTGAGGAAACTCCCTCTTTCCTTCACAATTTCAGCCATAGATAGAGACTCACTTAAAGTGACAGATCACCAGCCAAAACCAGGACTTGAACCCAGTCTTCCTACTCTAAGGCCAGTTCCCTTGTCTACCATACTGCCCTTCCTCCACGGGCGTGGGGGGGGAGATGAGGAAGTGGTGCAGCTTGATGGTTTGGGGGGCACCTTGTCTCAAGGTAAACGCACACACCTGCATGTACAATAACTAGGAAAGCTCCTATTCCCATGGTACTTTAAGGTTTGAAAAATGTTTTACTGTATTATTATCTTCCTTGGTCATGCCAACAGCCTAGTCAGAGAGGTGCTATTAGTGTGCCAATTCACAGATGGAGAAACTGAGACCCAGGAAAATTAAGTGACCAGCCCAGGGGAGGGTGGTTACTAAGTGCCTGATGTTGACTCGAGCTCAGGCTTCCCTAACTCCAAGTTCAGCTCTCTAACCATTTGGCCAAGCTGCCTCTGATGATTTCCCTAGGGTAGAGTTGGACCTCTGGGTATAGAGATTCCCTCAACTGCTGCACACACACACACACACACACACACACACACACACACACACATACACACACACCATTTTATGTGTATACACATAGGTATGTAGCAGAGTATATGTGTGTGTGTGTGTGTGTGTGTGTGTGTGTGTGTGTGTGTGTATAATTCCCTTTTTAGATATACATTAGGACTTAGTAGAATCGAGGAGATAACCCTCTAGAGATGCTGAACAAAGCAGTCCAGGTCTTTCCTTGGTCCCCAGATAGAGTTTGACCTAGGGTAGTGCAGCTAGGGCTTTGCCTTAGGGCACTGATTTTCCCAGGCACCCAGTTTGGAGGACTCCCACAACACTCTCAGTGCTCCAGCAGTTCCATAGACTGGAGGACTTCTTACATACTTAGCAACGACCAACAATAGATGAATAGAGTCAAGCTACAAAGCTGCCAGCTGGTGGTCAGGCGTGAAGTCCTGCCCTCCCACTGCTCCTCTTAGCAGAAGCCTTCCCGGGTCTGTCTAGGGCACTGTTCTGTGGTCTCACAGTGCTCAGCTGCCCCCAGGGGACAGCACTCCAGCAAACAACCCTGGGCAGTGGTTCCTCCAGGCCACCAGCCCGGGGAAGGGCTGTCAGGACTTGTAGCAGGGTCCCAGGTCCCTGTTTACAGTTCTGTGAGCACAGGTGCATTCCTATAAGATCTCCAAATCCTAGGACAGCACCCCCAAGGAGAGATTCAACAGCATAGTCTCTGGTAAATCAGCATCCCCAGCTTGTGCGAGCTTCAGCTTGGAGGAAGCTCATTCGAGGCAGTCAGCACTGATCTCACCATTCTCCCATTTCCCTTCTTCCTACAGATTTTTAAAAGCATCGCCAACGATGAGGCTTCCCAGGGCCAAGGAAGCCGGAGGCTGATCAGCTTCTCTCTCTCAGGTATGGTGGGGGCCAGGGTAAGAAAGTCCAGCGGCAGCCAGGAGACCTGCCCCTCAGGCCCAGCTGTGGCCTGATTCACTCTAATCCTTCAGACAAGTCACTACCACGTTGTGGGCCTGGTGCCCTCTCCCGGAGAGCCTTCACTTCTCTGAGCACCACATGGGATAATCTCTGGGAAAGGGGTCTCTTTCTAGCAAGAAAGACAGACAACCCTTGGGTCTTTTCCCAGGTAGAGATGGAGGGCTGGAAGTGAGGGCAAATAGCACTATATGAGAGGAATGCTCAAGGTTCTAGCTCATTCCTGGGCCTTTATCATCAGGAGGGACAGCCCTGCATGGGTCTTTAACACCATGTGGGGCAAAGATCTCCGGCTGCCTCCTTCCCCTTTTCTTTTTAAGCAAGAGGCCCCTCAGGAGGACACTCTGATGAGCCTACCAGAGCCTGGCTCCCAACGAAGACTGATGGGTGATTTATTATTTTAATTCAAATTTGAAAGCACCTGGGTAGAGCAGTTTTCTGGATGGCATCCATTCTTGACTTGGGGGGACATTTTCCCAAGACTACAATAACTGACATTTCAGTAGCACAACTATACTGCTTACAAAGTACTTTGGGGGCACCATCTCTTTTGATCCTGACAATGACCGGTGTTGTGTATAGTATCATCCCAATTTACGAATGAGGAAACTGAGACTCAGAAATCACATGGCTGCTCCTGGTCATCACTGGGACGTGGAAGAGGCAGGCCTCAAACTTGTCTTCCTGACTTAATGAACTCCTAAGGCATATTGCACATTGTGTGGAATATTATTTCTATGAAATAAGCCAGACTCCAGAGCTTTGGAACCCCAGCTGTTATGTTAAGTTTGGCATGAATGATAGATTCTTATTGTGAGAAAGACCCTGGGGTTTCAGTGTCTCCTTTCTTTGTCAAAGAAGAAGGTGGGGGGAACTGACCCCCCTTTTTCCAGTCCCTCAGCTTTTTAAGGACAAATGTTGATGACTCAGACCACAGCAGATAAAATGAGGAGAAAAGGAAAAAGTAGGAAATGATTAAACCAGAGAGTGGGTCATTAGTTAACCCCAGGATCATTGAGGCTTGTCTGCAGTGACTTCAAGCATAACCAACATGTCAGTAGGGACACTTGAAGTGTCCTTGTGTGTTCAGATGATTTCATAAGCACCTCTTGAGTATTCTTTGCAGCAGCAAAGGAGAAAGGGAGAAGAGAAAGAGAAGGGAGGGGAGAAGAGGGAGAAGAGTGGAGGGGAAAGTATTAGCCCACTACCTGCGTCAACCCCCCCACCCCCACCCCAACTGTGGACTCTGGCACCTTCTTCTTCTGGAAAAAGTCACTCTCGTTCCCTACTGACCAATCTGTCAGCCAGCAGGCCTGAGCAAGCCCCTGCTCTGGGCCAGCCCTGTGCAGACCTGCTGAGGATCCTCCCCACACACTCAGGCAGTGTTGGATTGGGAGTCAGAAAGACTGGGTCCAGAACTACCTTAGGCATTTGCCAGTGGGAGCTTTTCTGTCTCTGGGCCTGTTTCCTCATTTATCCAATCAAGGTCTCCCATTTCTGAATCTAGAATGCCATGCTCTTTCATGAACCAGCTCGGGCCCTGCCTCCTCCCAGAAGCCTCCCTTGCCTCCTCTAACCCATCAGGACCTCTGCTGGATCTGAATGGCTGTGGCATGGATGTTCATGGCTCCCATCCACCCAGGGGACTCTTCCCTACTTGTTTCTATACTTAGACAACACTCTCTGAAGGGGAGGGCTGTGTTTTCTAATCATGAAGATAATCATAATCTCTCTACAGTTTCCCAGGTCTTTTTCACTTGGGTGTCTGTCCCCACCTGGTGAGTTAGGTATGGCATAAGATATTAGGTTATCCCCATTTTACAGATGAGGAAACTGAGGTTTAAGTTAAGTGCTTCCTCCTAAAACCATAAGGAAAATTCAGGGCCAACACACAGGTTTCTAATTCTCATGGCCTGCCCTTTCAGTAACCCTTGGCTCTATCTGGCATCTCTCTTCCATCCCAGTGTTGGACCCACAGCAGATGCTTGGGAAGTCTTTGCTGATTTACATAGAGTATGTTGGGAGGCAAACTCACTTCTGGGGCCTCAGCCCATTGTCATGGCAGCACAGTCTGCCCTCAGTGCCCAGGGGCCCGCCATTATGCAGATGTAGTGTCCAGGCTTTCTTGGGACAGTGTTCTTGTCTCTCTTAGCTCCTGAGGGCCCTGAGACTGTTCCAGCTACATGGTCATTGAGGACCCAGTAAAGACCACTCTGGAAACATGGTCACTTACGGATCACTTCAAAGTCCACCTTAGAGCTAAACTGGCCTTGTAGAAACAGAAACAAGCACATTTCCTCTCTGACATTAATGGCCAGAGGCCTGGCCATAGAGCCGTGGGATGCTCGTCCTTCACCCCCTTTGTTCAGGGGGATTAGAAGCTTGGTCTAATTCCAAGCCGCACAGGCCCCAGGAAACTAAGCCCCACCCCCATTTCTACAGCAGATGCAATCCAAAGCCCTGTTTTTGTTACTGTCTAATTGACTACAATAAAACATCACCCGCAAAGCTGGTTTGAGGGATTTTGCTTCTGAGCAGCACAAACTGTGCCAGTCCTGGGACTGGCGTGGGTACCTTCCAGGCCGTTCTTTGTTCTGCTGAAAGCCTGAGGCTGGCAAAGCGAGGGCAGTGACTGCTTCCTGACTCAAATACCCCCTGACCTGAGAAATAGGGAAGCCTCATCCAGGAGGGTGTCCCTCTGTTTGTCCTAAGGCCAAGCCCATTGAGAGAGTCTGATTTCAGCACACTTCTGCCATTTCCTTTGTTTCTTATTAGGACAGAAAGGGCAAGCATTTGAGTGCCTGCTATATGCCAGGTGCTGAGCTCAGTGCTTTATAAATATTGTCTCATTTATTGTCACAACAACCCTCTGATAGCACCATTTTACAGCTGAGGAAACTGAGGCAGGCAGAGGCTAAGAGGCTTGAACCTCGGAGAAATCTCATGACCTTCTGCTTGTGGCTGCATAGTCTGAGGTATCAGGACCAGGACCTGTTGCTGAGAAGGTGGACAGTCATTCCCCACTACCTTAGTGCCTCCCAATAGCTGGAAAGCAGGAGGGCTCCTGCAAGTCAGGTGGGGCTGCAGCTGAACTCTCCCCACCTCATGCTTCATCCATCCTGGACATCTGGCTTGTTCCTCTCCTTCTCTCTGTTTTCTGTTATCTCTCTGTCACTGTTCTTTGATAAGAGACCTTTGGAGTTCTGGATTGACTGAGTAGCAGGAGGGGGTGTTACTGGTCGGCTCCAAGAAAGAGCTTCAGGGGAAATTCTTGGGTTGTTAAATATTGACAATGAAGACAAAGGAAGGTCCTAAGGTTCCCTTCCCTGGGGAGCTTTGAGAAGTGCAGAACTGAACAAGATTGTTCCACAGGCCCCATCTGAAGGGGGGAGGGGCAGATGCGCCCTAAGGTCTCACTGGTGCCTTCCAGATCCCAGCAATTCCATTTGAAAGGAGAGAAGACGGGCAGGGAGGTCATTGCTGCTCAGAGTATGGACGGCTGGATAGACACTCTGAAGCCATGCATTCAATGGAAGCCACAATAACAACTGTGCCCCTTTCTGGCTCCAGCAGGGGCCATTCCAAGAAGATAAAGTTTACTAGGCCGAAATGTAAAGTCTGACACTTGGGTTAAAAAAAAAAAACATCATTTCTCCTTATGGGCTAATGCAAAGTGATATAAATAGAGGCAGGGAAATGACCTACTTTGTGACTCCAACAATGGAAATGGAAAGAATGGCCACCACAGGAACAATTCCAAATGAGTGCTATGACGTGATAATGGCCCCAAAGAAAAGGTGGGAGAAAGGACCTCTGAGCTGGGTCCTTACAGAAGTGAGGGATCAGCAGCAGGGAGCACAGCTTGGAATATTATCGTACTTAAATAGGTTTGGGATTTTTTTTACTTTATCTGAACTTTGAGGTCCTCTCTTTTTATTCTGGCTTTGAGGGATGGTTCTTTGAGCTGGAAAAGGGCCTTGGAGATCATCTGGTTCAATCCTTTATTTGACAGATGGGAGAACTGAACTTCTGAGAGGCTGGCTGACTGACCCAATTAATTAAATAGATAATTAGTCTCCAGATTGAAATGGGAAAATTGCTGGATATATTTAGGAAGATCCAGATTTGAATCACGATGGAGACCTCCTGACCTCATGGACATCACGTGTCATCTCAGGTCCCAGTTTCTTCCTCTCTAAAATTGAGGCCATTGGACAAGATGATCACCAGTGGCTCTTCCAACTCTCAGTCCTATTATCCAAGCCCTTTCTTAAAACCCATGTCACCGGGAAGAAAAACCAACCCAATGAAAGCAGCAAAGCACCTATGGGAGAGATAGGAGGAAGCATGTGCCAGGAAATCCTAGGTTCTAATTCTGGGTTAGGGCTGCTAATACATAACCCACCATTGACAGACTGAGGGAAACGGAACTGCAAACCCTAGTCCAAAAGGATCTGCAGCTGCCTGAACTTGTATGGTTGCCCAGGTTATAAAGGAGCTGTCCAGATATTCTCCTGGCTTCCATCATTGGCATTAAGAGATATGGCTAAGAAACCATCCACCAGATTTGTGGCAACTGTGTCAAGATTTAGCAAGGTGGAAAGATAAGTGATTTGTCTATGAGTGGAAAAAGGAACTAGCATCTAAGTCATGAGAGAGGGTGCTCAGAGAAGTTATGACTAGTGAGTGATATGACTGTCAGTGGCCAGTGGTGGCATTCAGGGATGGATTCTTCATGGGTGAGTCTTGGGCCCAATCTCTCCAAGGATGAATTTGCCCCTAGAGTGAGCATCAGGACTTTGAGGCTCAGGGTCATTCCCTGGATGGTGCCCTCCAGTCAGAGCACCCAGTCAGGAAGTCTGCATGTGTGGAGCATCCAAGTGACAGCCTCCAGCTTGATTCTGATATTGTAGGGGCAGTGGTGAAAGAGCCCTGGCAGAGATGGCACATCTATATGGCATAGGCTAGAGTTTCCACATGGAGGAAAAAAGGAATGCTGGACAAAGAAGAGTGAGCAAAGGAAGGAGGGAGAATAAGCCAAGCTGACCCAGAGACAGAGACAAAACAGGAGTGAGTGGGTCTTAATGACCATCCTATGAGAATGTTTCGGATGTGGTTTTTTCCTCTAACACTTTTTCTCACACTTCCCCACAGTGAAATCCATCTTCCCACTCAAAAAGCCTTGAAAATTTATTCAGACAGCCCTCACATCACATTACCAGAAAATCCATATTATCTGAAAACTCTGAGATTTCACTGTGCACCTCTTCCTTCAAATAATTTATCAAAATGCTAAAACCAGTCCCAGCAACATTTCTTTACTCTTTGAATTGTGTACATAGACATTTTTCCATTTAATCCTAACCCAAGTTTGCAATTTCTAAAGAGATTTCTATCTATATTGCCCTGAATACCATGGGCACCCAATTTTTTAAATAGTCTTTCATAGGCAATCATTTTCAAAATCTTCTAAAAGCCTAGATTAATTCTATCCATAAATTCCCTTTTACTGCCATGTCTATTTCAAAGGCACCAAAGCAGTGGGAAAACCACTGGGCTTTTGGACTAGTAGACTGGGGGTGGACAGGGCATCAGAGGCCCCCTTCTGATGCTTACTAGTTGTTAGACCAATCACTCATCTCTCCAAGCCTCAGTAAGAACTTTGATCAATTAGTTGTATCCCTTAGAGAAACAATATTCTTTCCCTTGATAAATTGTTGCTTGAGTGTTTAGAGATCCTGCCCTTTAGTAGAGATTGCCCCCTACTTGTCGGGGGGGGGGGGGGGCAGTTCAGAGGCACGTGCTCAGTCTGCTGAAGGCACTGACCCAAGGAACTGCTGGTGACAAGTGAACACAGAGAACCTGTGAACCCCAGTCCCTGTACCTTTTACTGGCAGCTGCATGTGATGTGGTCACAGACTCTTCTGTCTCCAAGATAAGGGGAAGGGGAAGGAAAAGGACAACTATACACTTCCATACTGCTCTAAGTACTTCAAAATGCCTTGTGTAAATGATCTTATTTGTCCCCAACCACCTGATTAGACATCTTGTAAAAGTCACTTCCATTATACCCAGTAGGGAATCCATCTGATCACATACCTATTATATACATGGAGATAGGCTTAGCACGGGAGCTGTCCTTGGTGCTGGACAAACCTCTGAGTTCTTCTCAGGGTCATCATATGGGCTGAATTAAGCTATCTCCATCCCGCTGTCCTACATCCAGGGTCCCACCTAAGTATCTGTCCTCCAAGCAGGAACTAGGATGTGGTAACTGGGGCTTTATATGAGACATTATTGGGCATTAATAGCATTAGAGGATTGTTGTTGAGGTAAGAGTAGAAATAGGTTACTACTGGCATAGAGAAGAGTGATTTAGTCTCAGCTCCAGCTTCACCAGGTAAGTGAGGAAAGAGGTCAGAGGCCATAATTGACAGGTCTTGAATTCTAGCCCAGCCTATGGGTAGGGATTAATGTCTAGTCCCAGCCATATCTAGTTAATTACCCTAGTGCCAACAGTCCATGTATTTCCTTATGTTTCTGTTTTCTAAAAATAAATAAATAAATAAAGATCATTCTCAGCTTGCCCATCAAGCTCTCTTGACTGGCTCTCCTCTCTTTAGCCTCCTTGTGTCCACCCACAAACACTGACATCTCTACACTTGTCAGTGAAAATGGAGGATATAGCCCTCCCTTCACCCCACTGATGACCACAAGATCTACCAATGGTTTGTCTAAAATTTGTACCTTCCACAAAGATGCCATCAGATCTCTGACCTCCTTGATGTGGGCATTCCCTCCAGGGATGCCAGCTGCAACCCATTCATGCCTGCCCATCCTATGTGACTATTGTTCCTACCCACCCATAAATCATCACAGAATGTCTACCCAATGTGCAGGCAGGCTTCCTTCCTCATCCTCCCCTGACATGAAGAGGATAACCTAGACCCCTAGTGTCTGTCAGTCACTTCTCACTCTTGCCAGGGGCTGAGGTCATCTTCTTTCTCAGGCACATGTTTCTTTGATGAACTCCCTTCCTCTACTGCTTTCAACATGTTTCATCCTGCTCTCAGTCATTACCATGGGCCTGTCCATTGCCCTTGGGCAGTCTTCATTTTTTCACTTAAAGCCTTGTAACAACACTCTTTTACAAGAACTCAAACAACATTATCAATTCTGAAAACGTTCTTAAACTATGATCTGACAACTTTCCTCACAGTTGCTAGGAGGTATGTGGTGATGAGAGCTAGATTAATTAATTTATCACAAGGATTTCTGACTGTGAACAACCGAGGCTGGTGGACATTAATGTGCCAGAACCCTCTGTCAGCTCCTTAATCCCCCGCAATGTAATCTGATTGAATCCAAATAACTTTTATTAAACCCATACTATGTACCTGCAGGCACTGTACCAGATGTTAGGGCTACCAAAACACAAAAATCAGAATGCTACCTGCCCTGAAGGGCAGGGATGCTGGGCCACAGAAGGAAGTCCAAAGCAGATTGAGGAGAGGGTTAACTAGGGAAATCAAGATAGACTTCCTATAGGAGGTGGCAGGATCCTCAAAGGAAGTCAGAATCCTCAGAGCAGAATGAGGAGGGAGAGTATTTCCAGTGTGGAAATTCTGTGAAAGAGCTGATAGAGGAAGGAGAGCATGGGAGTGGATGGTTGGCAGACTAAAACATTTCCCAGATTTCATCCTGATTTTTCCTCTTGGGCAAGCACCAATCCATGCATGGATTCCTCAAAAATAAATTTCAACTTTTGAACTTCCTCCCTTTAATAGATTTCCAGGCCATGGGGCTGAAGAAAGGAATGTTCTTTAACCCAGATCCTTATCTGAAGATTTCCATCCAGCCAGGGAAGCACAGCATCTTTCCGGCTCTTCCTCACCATGGCCAGGAGAAGAGGTCCAAGATCATATGTAACACTGTGAACCCCATTTGGCAAGCTGAGGTATGCACAGGGTGGGAGGGCAGAAGAGGAGGAGGGCAAATTCTAGGACAGAGTGAGATAAATTAAAGGCAGCACGTGCTGATGGCCACTACCTGACTGGTCAGCCCTTGTCTTCAAGCATTCGGTGGATGAAAAGTGAATGCCATAAGACATGACCCAATTATCTCACATGACCTACTAAGTAAACACACATATTCAGAGATTGTGCTTTGCTGCAAAGCTCCCTGGTGAGTCCAAGAATGATAAGCACACTTTCCCCTTGGACCTGATCTTCCTTTGTGATTTCATATTATTCTCAAGCTAGCTACAAGTGGGCCCAGAAAACTGGACTAGAAACTGGCGTCCTCAGTTCTTGCCTAATTGATGGGGGTGGGGATCCTAGCATCAGGTGCTAGGGATAATCAGAGATGATGTTTATATAGTGCTTTAAGCCTTATAAAGTGCTTTATAGACGCAGCATCTGAGATTCACAACAGTCTTGGCAGACAGACACTACAGGCAGGAATATTTCCTTTTACATACAAGGAGACTGAGGCTCATAAAGGTGAAGTAACCTGCCCATGGTAATATAGGTGGCAAATGCAGAGATGAGATGGGGTGGCAGCCAATTTGTAACTTAGCAAATAAGAACAAACTAGAGAATTGTCTAAGACTCAGGACCACACCGCTAGGAAGTGTTGGAGATGGGATCTCTCTCTCTCTTTTTTATTTATTTATTTATTTTTAGTTTATATCATTCAGTCCCATAATCCCTTGAGGTCCAAATTTTCTCCCCCTCCCTCTCCTCTCTCCCCATGGTGGCATGCAACCCAATATAGGTCCTACAAATACCTTCACATTAAACATTAGTCAAGTTGTAAAGAAGGATCATAACCAACGGAGTGAACGATGAGAAAGAAGGAACAATAGACAAAAAAGAGAGAGAGAGCGAGTAGTTTGCTTTGATCTGCATTCAGACTCTAGTTCTTTCTCTGGATGTGGGCATCTCTTTCCATCACAAGTCTTTTGGAGCTGTCTCATAACCTGGCATTGCTGAGGGGAGCCCAATCTATCAAAGTTGGTCGTCACACATACGTTTTGTGTAATTGTGTACAATGTTCTCCTGGTTCTGCTCTACTTAGTCTCAGTCTATATAATTCTCTCCAAGTTATTAAGAAGTCCGTCTGCCCCTCATTTCTTATAGCACAAGACTATTCCATTACATCATATACCACAGCTTGTTCAGCCATTCCCCACTTGATGGCATCCCCTTGCTTTCCAATCCTTTGCCACCGCACAAAGAGCCATATAAATATTCTTGTACATATGGGTCCTTTTCTTCACTTGTCTGATCTCTTTGGAATACAGCCCTAGAAGTGGCATTGCTGGGTCAAAGACTATGCACTTTTTATAGGAAGGTGGGATTTCTTGATGCCAAGCCCAGCACACTTTCAACTACAGTATGTTACCTTTCCTTCCCCACCCATACTCCAAAGGAAGTATCTCCTGGGCCCCAAGTATGGAGAAGAGTTTAGAATTCTGATTTCTGAGAGCAAATTGTGTGCATTGTTGGTGCTAGTTAGAGCATACCAGTCAGTTGTCTCTCCCATCCCTGAATTAAAAAACAAAACCCCTTCACTAGACCAGTATTCCTTCTCTCTTGTTCTCTATCTCACCTTCCTTGCCTAGATAACCTCATAGATGAAGCAAACTCAAGTCATTGCCTCTACTCCTACCCCCTCTCTCATTTCTCAGCTCCCACCCTGCCAGCTGGCTTCTGGCCTCCTTGTTCAACTGAAAGCTGACTTTCCAAAGGTTCTGATGACTCATATATATATATATATATATGAGTCCCCCCTCTGTTTTCCTGGTTCCCTTCTCCCCCTTTCTCATTCCTCTTGGTGGCCTCATCACCTCTCATCATTTAAGTATTGGCTCTCTGCAGATGATTCCCACATCTATATCCAGGCTTAGTTCCTCTCCTAAAATCCAGTCCCCCATTACCACCATCACTATTGGACATTTCAAACTCAATATTCCAGAGATATCTCAAATACAAGTTCAAAACAGAACTCATCCGCTTTCCTCCAAAACCCACCTTTCTTTGGAACTCCTCTCTCCTGTTTGAGGCCCCACCAGACTTCCAGTCAGCTACCTCCCAGAGTCATCCTATATCCCCTACCCTCCCTCACCCCCTAATCCTAACAGCCAGTGAATATTGTCATTTGCACCTCGACAACATTTCCCCTATGTTCTGCTCTCGCCACCCCCACAGATCACACCTTAGTTCAAGACGTCATCATGTCTCTTGGACTGTGGGGTCAGCCCCCTTGTTAGCCTCTACCTCAAAGGCACTCCCTGGCTGCCATCCATCCTTCCCACAGCTGCCAAAGGGATCTTCCCAAAGCAAAAAGTCTGACCCTATCAGCCCCCTCCCTCAGTAAACCTCAGTTTCTTTGGAACCTTATTACCTCTGGGAGCAAAATTCCTCTGTGACTGGAAGCCCTTCTCATCTTGTCTCCAACCTAACTTTGCTTGTGAAACAGACCTTGTGAACCAAGACTCCCCTGCATGTTCTCTAGTGTCTTCCTTCTGTTCCCCATCCACATCACACTGAGCATTAGCCCTGGCTGTCCCTCAAATCTGGAGAGCACTCCTCCTCACCTCTATCTCCCTCTAGTTTCCTTCAAGCACCCCCTTCTATAAGAAGTCTTTCCTGACTCCCCCCACTCCAGATGACAGATCCTTCAGTCACCACCACCCCCATCATTTGGATCTATTTGGGGGCTGCCTGTATCTGTACACTGTCCTGAAATAGAATGGAAATTCCTTGAGGGCATCAGACAATAAACATTTATGAAGCCCTTTCTGTGTGCCAGGCACTATATGAAACTATATTAAAGTTGAGAAGTTGAAGGGCAGGATATTCTTTGTATCCCCAGGATCTGGCAAATGGCAAGTACTTCTTGCCCATTGATTGCTTCATTGGTCACCTAGACTACCTCCCAAATAGGGGGAATCTGGAGGATGCTCCAACCAGAGATGATTGACTTTAGACTTTGTTTTATAAACATGTAAATCATTGAAGGACCTGGAAATGTTTAGCCCAGGAAAGGCTAAAAGGCTGTGCTTGGGTGGTTGACGAGCTGGCCAGAGGAAGAAAGGACAGAAGGAGGAGGGGAAGGGCGGGGCAGGGGAAACCACCAAGAAGCCCATGTCAGGAAAACCCCCTAACCCTGAGAGCCAAATGGAACCAGAGGGGTCTGGCCCAAGAGGAGATGGCCACAAGGGGATGACCACCTTGGATGCCATTGGAGATTTCCATGGACCTCTCTGAAGTCCTTCCCAACTCTCCAATTCTGTGATTCTGGGTCATCCAAACAAAACACTGCCTGCTGGCCTCCTTCAAGTCTTACTTAAAATCGCACCTTCAGGAAGAATTCCCCTAACTTCCTTAAGATTTTCTTTTGTCGATGTTGTTATTACTACTGTTCAATCATTTCAATCCTGTTGACTCTCCATGACCCCATTCAGGGTTTTCTTTGCAGAGACACTGGACTGGTTTGCCATTTCCTTCTCCAGCTCATTTTACAGATGAGGAAACTGAGGCAAGCAGGGTGAAGGGACTTGCCCAGGGTCACACAGCTAGTAAGTGTCTAAGGTCAGATGTGAACTCAGAAAGAGGAGTCTTCCAGATTCCAGGCCTGGCACTCTATGCACTATGGCGCCACCTAGCCGTCCAATTCCTTTTCTTTCTTTCTCCCAGATGCCAATATATGCACATACACATGTCCTTTAAAAAGACAATATTTCTAATAACACCGCACTTTGGGGGAGCTGTTTTCTCAGGCTCCTGCCCATTTTGACTTTGCTTGAATATGGGAAATTGCACACACCCCCACCCAATTCTCTACAGCTATGAAGCAGTCTCTCCCCAACTTGGGTCTCCCCTGTCAGTAAGTGGGTTGGGCTGTGGTCAATGGTGGAGGTCTCCTGCTTCTCATGTCTTTGGGAATTAAAGGAAAGAGGGTCTCAGACTCTGCTTGTAATGTGGGCCTGCCTTGAGAGCACAAACTATCAGCCTGGATTTTCCTTTAGTGAAGAAATGCCCCATATCACCTCCTGCTCCTTTACTCCTCAAAGCACACCACCCCCATTCTTTCTCTTTGATGCTTTGAGTCAATGCTTACTCTAATTTCACATCAGTCCTGAAGGTGAATGAAGATGCCATGGGCTTCCACTCCTTTGGGTATCTGGTTCCTCTGGGCAATCAGAGGCCACACTCTGATCTTTCCAGAATATTTTTGTCTTCTAAGAATAATCAAACCTCTTCTTGCGGCTAATGTGGAAACTCCCTCTGAGTTTTCTGAGAAGCCTCATCATCCTCCATATCTTGAAAACCAATAGGGAAACACATCTGTTCAAGGAAATTTCAGGATCTTCGGTCTCAGGACCAGAAAGGTGGGGGCATGGGGCACATAGGAGGCATTCTCAGCCCCCATGTACATCTGAACCACACTTGGGGCTACACTGACCATAGAGATGGAAGGTCAATGCTTGATGGCCACAATGTGCTCTTGAGCCTTCTATGGGGTATTTCTAGGATGGGCAGAGCAAGCCTGGTATATAAAGGGTCTTTTTCCTTTTCAGCATTTCAGCTTTGTTTCCCTTCCCACTGATGTGCTGGAAATTGAGGTGAAGGACAAGTTTGCCAAGAGTCGCCCCATCATCAAACGTTTTCTGGGGAAGCTGTCCATGCCTGTGCAAAGGCTCCTGGAGAGACACGCCATTGGGTAAACATGCTTCCTCTCATGTAATTTGCTGAGCCCAGCTGAGGAGACCCTGACCTGGGAGTGAGCCAGGGGCTGAACCCTTCCCCCCCCCCCCATACACACACCCATTAATTCCTTGGTTGGAGCCTCAGAGCAAATCATTCTCTCTTCCTATTTTGAATAATCTGCTGGATTTTGTGAGAGAGTCAGCAGCCCCAGGTCACAGGGAAAGGCCCTGACTCAAGGGGCCACTTATGTCTGAATACAGAGAAGATGGAGTTAATTGATCATTAGTTCCCTCAAGCCTCTTCCATGCATGGGGGAAGCTGCCCTAAGGAGGCTTCTTGGGCATGCCAGGATCTTAGGAAAAGTTGTGGATGATGATGTTTCCCACCACCAAACCAGTGCCCAGCTGGGAGGTGCCAGGTGCTCTGTTCATTCTGCTCAGAACTAATGTCTTTTTGGCTGCCTGTGTGCACATGCGCACCTGGGTACACATACCCTTGAGTACTTAAGTCCTGGCATTTCCTCTGCTCACTGGGCTTTCCCATCTTGGGAGAGTTCTGGGATCTGCTCCCTTTTCTCTTGTCTACCTATTTCCCCCAAATGGGTTCTAAGGGACTTCATGGAAGGAGCCATTTCTTAGGGTGCTTTATATCCCTCAAGGGGGTCCTGGCATATATAAGGCAATGCATAGAGATACAGCCTGGCAGGCCTTGGCATCAGAACAGACCTTTGTTCTAATCCCACATAGGATGCCTAAGAACTCTTCAACCTGCAAATAATTCCATTTAAAAAACAAGTAAAACAACAACAACCACAAAGAACATGGACAACAGCTTCTAGACACCCTTGTGGAGCAATAAAATACCTTCCAGTTCCTAAGAAAGAAAGTGTAAATGCCTCGTGGGGCATCTCCCAGATTAGGATCAGGGTATGGTGAAGGCTGGAGCCAGGGTTGTTGATCAGATTTAAAGGTACTCTGTGGGTCTGTGGGCCCCCACGGGTGAGTTACATTTAACTTTCAGTCATAAGAAACAATTAGCTCAAAGCAAAAGCATTTGCTAAGATGACATGATTAAAAATGTTTACCAAACATTCCCATCATAAACCTAGGGCACATTCTCCCACAGAGGCAGCCCCCAAAGGAAGAGTGGGCACAAAATGTAGAGTCCATTGGTACTGAGGAAGATATGTGGCTGATGTGGCCACATGACTCAGACCACAGAGACTACAGGCACCAAGGTCTCTCTCTGGGGCTCTTCTCTCTCTTTTCTCCTTTGGCTACATTGTCTCTTCTTGGTGAGCCCCTCAGATGGGCTCCATGGGTCTTTTCCCCTTTGCAGTTTGAGTCTCCAATTCTCATCCATGATAAACTGCCTAGGCAGACTTGGGCAAATTGCTTCATCCTTGGGGGCCTTGGCATCCTCATCTGTAAAATAAACAAGTTGGACTGGAGGTCTCTGGGGCTCCTCCTGGCTCTCAAGTTATGAGCCTCTAAGTTTCCCAAACTCTCACAGCTCAGAGCTGAACCTAGATCCCCAGAGTCTCCCACAGTCTGGCCAACATTCCCATTGCCTCTCTACTTGTATTTCATTTAGGCTATAGACACATGGGACTAATTCTTGTGTTCTGGGCTGATACAAATAACAACCTTGGGATCACAGGATTTTAGAGAAGTCACATAGTCCAAGATGCTCGTACAGACAAGGAAACTGAGGCACAGACAAAGCTCCCCAGACAACAAGTGGCAAAGCCAGGATTCTAAGTCAGGACCTCTAGCTGCAGATTGTATGCTCTTTCTACTGCATTGACCTTGGATTAACTGGGCAAATCTGGAAAACCCCAGAAGGAAAGACTGGGGACCCAGAGGCTCAAAGGGGGAAGAGTTGGAACCTGGATTGCAATGAGAGATGCTAAGTCTCTGAGCAGTTCAAACCTGTGATCCTTCTACTGCCATGCCTCTCTGAAGGTCTTCTCAAAGCCCCTGCATCTCTCAGTGATACAATGATAATTCTCATGGCCATTAGTTCAACATCATTTTAAGGCTTGTAGAGCACTTAAAAAATTATCTCATCTGATCCTCACAAAACCCTGGGAGGCTGTTATTACACCCATGTTACAGATGGGGAAACAGAATCATACAGCTAGAAAGTATCTAAGGTGGAATTCTAACTCATCTGCCCAAGTCCATGACCAGCATTCTGTCCATTATGGCACTCCCTAGCTGCCAGAAGTCTCTATTTGACCTCAGACTTTTTGAAGGAAAAAAAAAACATTCCTGAAACTATCTTGTGACAAATTGGGCCAGTGTTTCTCCTAATTATGGATGTTTTCTGTCATACCAGCTACTCCTGGCAGGTCTCTTAACCGGGGACCGTCTTAGACATCAGCCTTCCAAGCTGGGATCCCTCGAATGGCCCCAGCTCCCAGGGAACATCCTTCCTTGTTGATGGGCAGATCCTCAGATCCTTTGTCAGCACTGGGAGAACACAGCCCTTCTTGATCCTGGGGAGTGGTCACCTGGGATTTGGCATCACTCCTGCCATTTCTAAGTGATCGGAAGCATTGGACCTGTAGAGGGTGATGTCGAGAGTTAGCTCTGAGCGGTCTGCCATAGGTGTGAATCCAGGCCAAGGACCCCCTTGAGCTAACCCTAGACATTGCTCCCTATAGGACCCCATAAGAGCTTCCTCTGGAGGCAGACTTAGTAACTAAAGCCCCTGAGAATTCTCCTGGAAAATTGTTTTCTTTAAAAAGAGATCTTAGTGTTTTGGTTGAAAACTAAGCATGTATTCAGACTGAAATTTGGAAATTTCTGTAAGCAGGAGACTGAATGAAGGCAAAGAGGAGGCTGGGGGAAGGGGGAGAGGAAGGGAGGCCTCCCCAGCCCACCTGGCCTTTCTGCATTTCTTCCCCACTGCCATTATGGTTGGACCTATGAACCAGGGCATCGATAGTCATCAAACAGATGAATGTGCTGTCCTCACACCCTCTTCTGCCTTCCCATGGCCTTTGGGGAGCTCCTGGCAAAGGTCTTGTGTTTTCCTCAGACCCAGGAGGTGAGGACACTTGTCAGCCGCTCAATCAGCATTCACTGAGCCCTGAATGTGGGCCAGCTACCAGCTAAGTGCCGGGAGACAGAAATGGGAAGTTCAGTCCCTGCCCTCAGGGAGCTTACGTTTTCCACTGGAGGGATAGCACTCGATTAACAACGGTCATACCTGTGTCTCCCCCAGGGACCGGGTGGTCAGTTACACCCTGGGCCGCAGGCTCCCGACTGATCATGTCAGTGGACAGCTGCAGTTCCGATTTGAGATCACCTCCTCCATGCACCCAGGTATTTCCAGCATCAAACTCTGTCTCCCATTGGGTAAATGACATCCATTGCCCCATCCTGGCTGAGGTGGCAGGGGAGTCAATTTCCTTTTGCCAGAGTCCAGAAGTGTATCATACCTGCTGATGGCCCATCTGAAGGGCTGTGCGCCCCTGCGTGCTGTTAAGTTCTGCCCACGTCCTACACCCCCACTGAAGGTGGAGAACAAAGGCTTTGGGCTCTTGAGCTGAAAGGGAATATAGAGGCTGTCAAGTCCAACCCTTCATGTTACAGATGTGGAAACTGAGGCCCAGAGATGCCCAGGATCACAAAACTAGTTTTTGAGTCAAGATTCCATGCCAGGTCTCCCCAATTCTAAGATCAGTTCACCATGTTGCCTCTCCCCAGCTAGTACACTATGCACCAAAACTCAGGCCATCACTGGGACTGCAAGACTGGTCATGGGTTCCCTCATAGTCACAAGGCGTGGGCTCAGGGTTTGAGCAGAGGAAAGCCAAGCACCTTCCTGCTGTGAGCTATGAAACTGGGACCTGACAGCCGAGGGGGAGTGAAAAATAGAGACCTTCAGTCACCCCGTCTTTCCTGTCCCAGTACGAAAGCATCATCCGCTGGACCTTCGGCATCATTGCCTCTCTATCCTAATGTTTAATAGAAGCTACTCTTTGAGGCTGGAGGCCCATTGAGCCCAAAGTGGGATCTGCCCAGGGCAGGACCACCAGCCTCTGAGGGCTCCCCGTGTCCTTCTGACTCAAGTCCAAAGCTCCTTTTTGTCTCAGTTTGCTGGACGAGGAGAGCCACTTGGAGTCTGGGTAAACCCATGGGCAAACACCCTACAAGGTTAGTCCTTTGACTAGTCCTTCCCCTAACACACAATGAATGTATCTCTCTGGTATCTAGGAGGGGGACTGGGAGGCTCACTAGGGATAGTTTCTCTCTGGTGGGTGAATTTTTTTAATAAATCATGAAGATAGGGTCTGGGGAGAACTAACAGCTTGGGGAGAGTCACACTGGGTCTCTGGCACCTTGCACAAAGCTAAATGGAGGAAGCTATTGGACTTGGGCTCCTCACAGAGAGGCAGACAGTCATTGGGCCTCTGGCAGCTTGCAGAGAGCTAGGCAAGACTAGAGAAGCAATGTGGCATGTGGATAAGTATTGGATGAGTCAGGAACAGGAAGAGGTCAGGAGTGGACTTGCGATTTCATCCTGGGAAACTCCCAGGTGAGGAAAATCCCTTCCCCAGCATATGTCAACATTTTCTCTGCAACTTACATTCTCAGGAAGTTGTCCAGAGATGAAACGACCACCCAAAGTCACACGGCCAGTATTGATCTAGGGCAGAACTTAAACCCAGGTTTTCCAGACTTCAAGGCCAGCTACTTGTCTACTGTGCTACCTTGGGTATATGTGGCTTAAATCCCACCTTAGACCTGATTAGCTGAGCAACTAACCTTTCTGAGGTAGTCAGTTAACAAGCATGCATTAAACTCCTACTGTGTGCCCAGGACTGTGCATACAAAGAAAAATACCACCTGGACTCTGACTCTAGGGGCTCTCATTCCAAGGAGACACAGTTTCCACATCTGCAAGTGAAGGGGTTGGACCAGATTCCCCAAGGTCTCTCGCAGCCTGGCATCTATGAGCATGGGACTCTCTGGCCACTCACATCGTGCAAGGATTCAGAGATACCATCCAGGGGTCCATGGTTTGCAGATTGGCCCTTGGAGAGGGCTTGGTTTCAGGGATGGGTTTGTTTTCCCATTTCAACAGGCTTGGAATTCAGGCAGGTCTCCAGCCTTCCCTCTGTCTGAACCACGACTGCTAGTTACTTTGCAGTGGGACTGCTTCCCCTACCCTTCCAGGTACAGGGAGGGTGAAGGCAGAGAATGAAGGGATGAGGGTGGGGGTGGGCAGACAGCCCTCTGGCCTTGCCAGGTACTTCATCTGGGGCAGATGATCTTGGCTACTGTAAAGCTTCAGAAATCAAACATGTAAGTCATTTCTTAGCCTCAGGACCCTGAATATGTCTCTATTTCTGAGCTTTCTCTCTATGGTGATTAATGGGATCTGGGGTTCCCCACAGAGATTGGGGCAGTAGTAAACATCAATACAATCTATTAAATACTCCAAAGGGGAAAGCCCCTGGTTCTGGCCTGGGGGGCCCAAGCAAACCTCCTTCCTTGCCCCTGGCATCATCAGCCCCCACTGTCCTAGGCACAGTGTTCCTTGGAAAGGCTGGGGAACACAACAGCACCACACACACACACACCTGACTCTCCACCAGCAACAGCCCCTAGCTAATCCTTTAACACAGTGGCCTACACTAAGGTGAAAAATCTGTTTATTTTTAGCAGATGATGAGGAGATCTCCATGAACACTGACCCTGAACCAGTAGGACTTCAGGAAAGTACCCTGAACAATCTGATGGAGGCCAGCCTCCCTGAGGAGGCTACGTGTGTCGAGCTGGAGGGGGAGGAGAGCAGGGAATGGGACCAACCAGTCCCAGGTGGAGAGGTAAATGGCTTTGGGGGCGACAGCCTGGAGGCCCCCAGACCACCTGAGGAGTCCAGCAAAGAGGCAGAAGATGGTGAGGCCACTGGTGAGGTTGCTGATCTTTCAGAGTCTGTGCCAGCTGAGGAGCTGCCCTCCCTTAGTGCCGAAGACCTCAATGTGTGCCCAGACACGCCGCCCCCTCCTCCTCCTCCTCTGTCTCCTCCCCCACCCTTGGAAACCAGCAATGGCCTCTCAGACACACAAGAGGATGGGGGAGCGCCCCCCAGTGCAGAGGAAGCGAGGGCAGAGGAGGCAAGTCCAGAATCCCTGGCGGGTGAGGGCCAGGAGAAGGAAGAGGAGGAGGAGCAGGGGGAGGAGGGGGCGGAGGAGGCTGAGGGGGAGGAAGGTCTGCCTGATTTGCAGCCAGAAAAGGACGGCCTGCGCTTGCGGCCCTCCGTGAAAAGGAAAAGCCGGCCTTGCTCTCTGCCGGTGTCCGAGCTAGAAACCGTAATTGCGTCGGCCTGTGGCGAGCCCGAGACCCCGCGCACACACTACATCCGGATCCATAACCTGCTGCACAGCATGCCCTCGGCTCAGGGGGGCCACGGGCCAGAGGAGGAGGAAGAGGCCGTCGAGGAGGAGTCCACAGTGAAGGACGTTTCGGAGAAGGACGTGGTCAGTGAGGCTGAGACTGTGGCCTTCGATCCACTGCGCCTTGAAGACGGGCCGGAGGCAGGGGATGCAGAGATGGGCAGTGCCAGCCTGGTGCCCCACAGTCCATCCATCCAGCGTCTCTTGGATCTGAACAGTGGCTCCTTCACTGACAGCGAGCCCCGTCCCAGCACCGGCAGCGAGAGTGACTCCAGCCCCCGGCAGGGCCGTGACAATGACTTTGAGGGCTGTGACACGTCCTGCTACAGCACGTCCTGCTACAGCACATCTTGCTACAGCACGTCCTGCTACAGCACGTCCTGCTATAGCCCGTCCTGCTACGAAGGCAACAACCGCTTCTCCAGCCACACTCGCTTCTCCTCTGTGGACAGCGCCAAGATCTCCGAGAGCACGGTCTTCTCCTCGCAGGACGACGAGGAGGAGGAAAACAGCGCATTTGAGTCGGTGCCAGGCTCGGTGCCCAGCCCAGAGCTGGATCGGGAGGCGGGCGATGGCACTGCCGCCTGGCCAGATGAGCTGGCTGCTCCCAATGGGAATGCCGCAAGAACAGCAGATGGGCTCGAGTCCCCAAGTGCGGGACCAAGCAACCGGAGAGAAGGTTAGATCTCAAACCTCCTCAGGCATCAGAATAGAACCAGCAGCTGGGGACAGAATCCGAGGGCTTTCCAAAGTAGGAAGTGATCAGTTCTAGTGGCCAGTCCTCAGTCAGAGTGGTGATTTCCTGTCTCCTTCCTATTCGGCTTGGAGCCCATTCCTTCTCCGAGGGGAATTAACAGTTCCAGATAGTTGGATGTGGGCGGGTGCCTGTGAATGATATCTTTGAGAGAGGTTACATCAACCAGCTAATCTTGACATTGGCCAAAACGTGATCAAAGGGTTTTAAACAAAATGATCCTGTAGGAGAGGTGGCTAGGTGGCTAGGTGGCGCAGTGAGTAGAGCGCTGGCCCTGGAGTCAGAAGGAGTCTGAGTTCAGATCTGGCCTCAGACACTTAACACACACAAACAAAAACCTAGCCATGTGACCTTGGGCAAGTTACTTAACCCCAACTTCCCTCCAAAAAGCAAAATGATCCCGTAGGAGAAAAAGCTCTGTCTCCAGCATTATTTGGACAATGTTAACATTAGCTGGTGAGCAGGGTTAATTTCCTCATAAAGCAGACGCTGCATATTATTAGCCAATGAATGTTAATCCTTCTGTGGTTTGAACTTCAGATGTCCACTATCTACATGCACTGGATTCTAACTTCCATCATTCCTATTTAGGTTTCTATAAAGAACTTTAGTGTAGGCCATTCACAATCTTCTGAGCTAATGGAATAAGCAATGATGTGAATGATATAAAATCCTTATAATGGGAAAAATCACATCCTTTGATTATCTTGTATTTTTTTATAAATTTCCTTAAACAGAACATTCCTCTTTCAAAATAATGTTGTACTGAAGGTTATTTTAAAATTAATTTGCATTCCCCAACCAGAGATTAAAAAAAAAAAACCCTTTGTGCTAATAAAGGTCAGTAACCCAAAGAGGGGGAGAAATGAACTGGGAACCATGTAATTAAGAATAGTAATTAAACATAATAATGCTTCAGTGACTCAATTTAGTGCAAATTTAAAAAGAAAAACCAAAAATGCCCTACTCATATGCCAAGTAAATTAAGAGGATGAATCTGAAAGCTATTCAATAAGCACATAGGGTTATTTTGTATCTAAAATTTTCCACCATGGCCAATTAAAATAGAGGCAAAAGAAGCATTGAGAGATGATGGAAAATAGAAAGGATGAACAGTGACAGAAAAAATGAAATGATAAAATGAAGACACAAAAGGAGAGAGCAGGAATGCATCCCTACAGAAAAAGGGAGGGGAAATACCAGCACACACACACACACACACACACAAACTCTCACACAAACACACACTCTCACACACACACACTCACACACTCAGACACACACACACACTCAGACACAGTCACACATAGCCACACACTCACACACACACACACACACACACACACACACATACACAATCTTAAGAAGCAACGTCTCCATAACTGAAGCCTTTTAAAATAATGTCATAAAAGAGCATTAAGCTGTACTGTATTTTCATACTATGGGCATAAATTAAGACTTCCCCTGTCTGGATTTTGTAGGTGGGTTGGATGAGGGCAAACTAAGAACTGGGTTTGGCCTGTAGGTGGAAGGTTTCCCATCTCTAGTCTGGACAATGTTTAACAACTAACTGTTTATTTTGCTTTCCTGCCCTACGATGCTACCAAAATGACAGCTGAGGAAAGCTAAAATCTGCCCTTGGTTCACCTACCCAACCACAATATGGAATTGAGCTCTGGGTCTAAGTGTGTAGATGGGTGTGTTTGGTAACGTTATTTGCTTTTGATTTGTCTATGCTATATTTCTATGCGTTACAAGCCTTGTCTGCTCTGGTTTCTTTTCTCCACAATCAACCTAGAGGTAAGGAAGCGGGGGAAGTAAGTCCTTGAAAACCTCCCACAGTGAAGACAAGGGAAATCCTAAAAATAGTGGTTAAAATCCAGCAGATATCAAAGGCCCTGGCCATTCACCAAAGAGAGCCCGTGGATGGACATTTCAATATTGAGTAGTATCAGGGTACTTTCTTTGGTTCTCTGATCCATAAAATTGGGATGAAACCACATGGCAGAGGGTGGGAGCTCTCTCACTTGACTTTTAAGACTCAGAGGACTCTGAGGAAGTTTTCCAGTGCCGTGGAAAGATTTCTCAGCAACTTTGAGAAACTTAGGTCAGTCAGTCAGCACTATTACATACCAGGCACTGTGCTTAGTGCTGAGAATACAAAGAAAGGCAAATACAGTCCGTGCTCTTCACAGTCTAATAAGGGAGATGCCATGAAGACAATGATATACAAAGAGAACATGTACAGAGTAGATGGGAGGCCATCTTTTCCAGAGGCTGGCATGGTTAGCTTTTGGCTGACTTTTCTAGCAGATGACACCACTTTTCTGAGTTTTAAAACGTCCCTTCGCTGAGCCCCTAACCAGTCCCCTGGCATCATCTAACTGTGCAGAATATGTAACTTCCCCAAGAGCTTCCCTTTCTCTCAGCCCTAGGTCTCTATGATTATTTTTCTTTTCTTAGTTTACAAAAGGACAGGGGATGGAACCTCTTACTTATGCAATGTGACCCCACTGGTTCCAGTTCTGCTCCCATTTGAGTGAGGTAGACTTCCCCAGGAGGACCCAATAGGTCAGCTTTGTGTCTGGGGACAGGGGAATCTGTGTGTGACCCTTTCTGTGTGCCAGGGTGCCATCTTTTCCATCCTCCATCCTGCTCCCATTCTATTGGCTGAGATGTCTGTCATATCATTCATTGGCTGGAATCCCCAAAGCAGTTAAAATCCATTCCATTCCCCACCACCCCCAGGCAACAGACACCATTGTTTCAACTGGCTAGTTAGCTGTCTTTGGTATTCTGGGTAGAAGAAATTAGAAAGGAGGCTAGATTTAAAACAAAACAAAACACAAACCACTTAAACCTGCTGCTGGATCCAGGAAAGTTGTCCCTGTCCTTTTGTGATATTCTAACATGGAAACATTGACAAACACACGGAGAAGCTTTAACCCCAGAAGGACTCAGCCCATAGAGGGGGCTCAGTCCAGAGCCTTGGTAGAGCTTTCAGGCCCTGGTAAGAACAAACACTCAAAGAAGGGATGAGAGGCACACAAGAGCTTCCCAAAGAAACAACATGATTCCATTAACAGCTAATAGGAACGCCTGCTCCCAACAAGAGATGTGCATTGGTCTGCTTTTTACTGTTTGCATGTGAGTCAATGGAGTGAAACAGGCATTAATTTATCTGCTGTCCTGTTTACTCCATTTTGGACCTGACCAATGGAGCAGAGAGAGTGGTTAGGACAGGCTAATAACTGTTCATTCTTCCTAGGGACAGCCTGGGAACTCACAGAGGTCTCTGGCTTCTTTTCTCACAAAGCTCAGCTTCTCTCATTTTGGAGAGACAAGATAATAAAATTCACCCTCCCCCCCACCAGCTCTCCTTCCCCCACCTGTATTTACCAAAGCCAGGTGCTTCATGGGGGCAGGGGAAGAAGAAACCCACCCACCAGGCTCTCTATTGTCTTACTTAACAGGGACCTTTTGTACCAAAACAGGTCTGTGTTGGGACTACAGGCTTCAGTCAGGAAGGCCCAAGTTGGGTTAGAGCAATGCACTGCTGGTCTACAGGGGCACTTCCCAATGTGTGCCACAGCCCCTCTGCGTGGCCCACCCCTCCCAGAGATTCCTCAGCAGGCACCATAGCAACATGAAAAATGATGAGGAACGTCATCCCCACCAGAGCTCTGTTCAGGCTTCTTTGGGGTCTAGCCTGACAGAGTTATCTGCCCAACGTCTTCACTTGGGAATGCATTATATGACTACTCTAAGCTCCCCTGGGGTCTCTGTCTTTTACTCCTCATTCAACACTTTCTGTTGTTCCCAGTCCCTTCTTGTCTCGTCTTTCTAACTTTCGTCTCTCTTTGTCTCTTGCCCTCCTCACCCTCCCTGTGCCAAAGCAGCTTCGTTTGCCTGTTTCCATCCTAAGAACAGTCCAGACTCCTATTCTGTCCCATATAGTCCCCTGGGCTTCTGCCTCCACTCCTTGGCCCTTGAACCTCAGGTTCTTGGTACGCCAGCCCTCCAGCTCCATCTTGGATTGGTTTCATCTGAGAATTTCATAATGAAAAACAAATCCCACCTAACAGCCACAGGGCACTCTCTCAGCTGGTACCCCCCCCCCCAAACACTGGAGCTATGGTGGTGTAGAGACCAAACAAATCCTCCTGACATACCTTGCTTGACCCCAATAGGACAGCTGGGCCCTCAACAGGGTCTGCTTAGATCCTCTTACCTCCTTTTCCTGTACTGTTTTCCCCTTAAGAGAAATCGCCCCATTACAAGCCCCAGAGGGGGCCAGTCTGATCCTTTGTTTGGCTCTGAGTGATTGGTTTCAGACCTTTGGGTTCATCCTTGTTCTCTGCCACATGAATGTGGGTTACTGTAGCAAAGCACCGTGGGCACAGGGCCCTAATGGAGGTGCTTTGGAATGACTTTGCCACAGCAATGCGCGAATCTGAATGTCTTGACTGTCTCATTCGTAGGTGATTGCCCTTTACTCCAAAACTCCCAGCCAGTCGGCCTGCTTCCCTCCCTGAGGCCTGACCACCATCACTATCCTACTATCGATGAGCCTCTTCCACCAAGTAAGCCTTAGTTTTTAACATCGATCTCTGAACCCTTCCCGTCCAGTCAAAACAGGTTAGTGTGTCATTTCTGACCCAATCCTGCCCCAGTCCCAACTTCCAGAGAATAAGGGTTTCGTTATGTGATCACAGGAGATTAATTGGTGACTTCTGGTCACAGAGGCCTGACCAAACTGTAGGAAACCCTCCAAAAGTCCTTTTGGGATTCCTCAATCCCAAGGGGCCACTACTTTGCAGGGGAAGTCCAGACTGCCTTTTGCACTCTGGTGGAGGGATGGTGTCCTTAGCACCCTTACATTAGGACTGCATATACTGCTGTTCTCCTGGAGGCCACTGGCATTTGCAGGCATTGGCACTGGCTACACCAGTCATGGGGTTTGTTAGATATTCCTGAGCAAAATTATCTCCTCCTGGTCAGCCAGGAGAGCAGTTTGTCCTGAGGTACCTGGGCAATGGAGTGAACAACAACTATGCCTTTGTTGGCAAATTTCCAGGGATCAATTCTGGGTTCAGGTTCCTTTTCTTGCAACCTATACCCATCTAGACCCATGATGGTTTTGGTGACAAGGACTATCCATCTTTCAATGCAATGGAGCCCAAGAATAAAACCTTGCTCATGAATGACCCAGCATGGTGGACCTTCCTGCCTTTTAAACAACTAGTCATGTTTCCTTTTCAGGACGTGGTATATCAGCTTAAAAACAAAAACCTGTGAATCTTGTACAGCTGGCTCTCCTTAAACTCAACGTGTTTCCTTTTTAGCCAAGAATCATGACCTTCAACCAATGGTGCCTGATTCAGGGTTTGTCACTTACTCATTGGGTTAGCAATATGCCCCAAGTAGAAAATAACAAGTGAATTATAGTCCCCCAAGAGAATCCAACTTCGAATTTGCCTAAAAAGAAATACTCTGCATTTCTCACTATATGTAAGAAAGAAAGATTCCTTTAAATTCTACACCCTCCTATCCCCTCCCTGCCCTCCTCTCTTCTTTCTCCCCCCTTCTCTCCCTTCCTCCCCCTCTCCTTTCCCTCCTCCTCTCCTCTTCTTTCCCCTCCCCTTCTCTTCTCTCCAGTCTCTTCCCATTTCCCTTCTCCTCATCTCTTCCCTCAAGCCACACACTGGCAACAATACTCACACATAACAAATATCAATCACGCATAGTGGAATATCATTTTCTACTTTCTGTGAACATTTGGTGAATAGGTATTTTGAAAATTGTTTCACAGATGACTTTCTCGTTGTTGAAAATGAGCATGCCCAAATAGATATTTGGTGTTTCCATTTCCTGCCTAGGAAGCACTAAAGAACATTGGAGTTATAATGGACCACCCTCCCAAGGGCTCTTAGAAACCCCAAATAATAAAAGGGCCATTTCCTCCTTTCCATAGTATTTGTTTAAATTGAAGAGTCTTCAGCATCACACACCCACACACAACTCAGACGGTAGGAGACAAGATGCTACACACATTTTTTATTATATCTCAGGAGAACACCAGCATTTGGTTCTAAAGATGGAGGGTCTTTGAGCTGCTGCTGAGCTGCAGTGCACTGAACTGACTCCATGCAAACACATGGCAACCAGACCATCACACCCAAAACCAGGGTCTCCCCACCCCAAAGACAAAAGAGATACTTCCAGTTTTGTTTCTTAGCTCTGTTTTAGTCAGGACAGTCTTAAACGTGCTCCATCCCATCATGACACAGGAAGACAGTACTGGTCTGACATAGCCCTAGACCATTTTCTCAAGTACCCAACCATCACTAATTTCCTATAAGTACATTAAAAGAAGTGATTGCAAGACAGTCTCTCACCACCTCTCTAAAACTTCTTCATTAAAAATGATATTACATAGGGGGAAATTGACATGGAGTTAGCGGTGATGATGCTAAACCTGGGTCCCTTGGCTTGAAAGCACAATGCACTTTCTACCATGCAACACTGTCTCTTTTCTGAGACCTCAAAATTCAGTATTAGCATAAGCTGATCAATACACTTGCAAACATAAATACATATGCTGTGGTTAATGTTTAGTAATGAGCTATCGCATATATTAACCAAGTAATGTTTGACATTATGCAGATGGACTAGCCAATGTTCCATTTAAACTAAAATATCAAAAAAAATTTTAAAGAAAAAACAACCCTCATATTTTGAATCCATCTTGACTGGGTTTCTCTTGTTGGTATTTGTTGATATTTAGGCTTCAATGGAATATGAAGGAGTCCGTCAGTGTTAGGTCAGCTCATCACTGGACCACATCCCCACAGATGTATCACTTCTGACACCAGGCCATGAACCGGTGTCAACTCTGAAGTTAAATTCCATATACAAATGCCATTGCCCCCTCACTCCGGAATGTTTCCACACATGCCCTGTGCCTGCCCTCCCTCCCAGCACCATCGCTCTTTGCTGCTCTGCTCTCTTCATTTCCTTTTGCTTCATCCATCCTTGGACCAAAAACATTTACAACAGAACTTTTCTCCCAATACCCTTGGCTTCAACCACATTTATAGCACTGGCATCTAGCTGCATAGGCAGTGGGGATACTTAGCTCCTTAGCAGACTCTTAGCAACATGAATCTCTGAGGTCAGAAAGCCTCCAGATCATGTTACTACAACCTGTGGTCAACTCGGGAAACAATAATGTTTCCACCTACTTTAGTTTTGGGTTAAAGGCCTGATCTTTTAACCTGGTCTCTCTCTAGTGGCTGGGATGGGTACTTCATCCCCCTAAGCAGTGTCAACAGCAAACCAAAGGATATGTATCTATACTTGCCAGGTGATTGGGTGGGCTTCTTCCAGAACATCCAGCAGGAGCTGCTTCCCTTGTCCTTTTGTACTGTAGATGCAGAGCTCTTAGCAGGAAGTAGTTTGAAACCTGTCCATCCCTTCCTCCACTCAGATAGATGGGGTCTAACATTGTTAGATGGTCTTTTGGACATTTTCAATAAAACATCCTGATTGATTCTCATCATGAGAACATTAGTATTTTACTCCTCTAGACAGCCTAAGACCATTGACTTACTGAAGAAGGCCCCTTCTAGTCTGCCTGATCCCAGCTCTACCCCCAAAAGGCTTGGCCAGTCCTTCATTAGAAAATGAATGACAACCAGGTCCTTTTCAATCAGACTTACATTTGTAACCCAAGTATTCAACACACTGAGTTTTTACCCAAAGAGTCAAGTCATTGTTTAAGGTAGGTCAACTCTGAAGGCCTAAAACCATCCCTCATATAACTCACTCCTCACTGGGTGATTATCATTTCACATCCTTTACATAATTGTCCCCTTTTTCCTTCTTTTCACCTCTCCCCCTTCAAATGTTCAGCTCCTAGGACAAGGCTTCATCCCCTTTTTTTAATTGGACCCACAAGGAAGTTAGTTTGGTGACTATGGATCCCTCCTTTCTCAGATTCATGTTGTTAAATACACAAAATAAAATATGTAGGATCGAAAATGAAATGTTAATGATGTAGTCCTTGCATTTAAAAAAAATAAAACAAATTCACAGAGCCCAGATTCAGAAGATCTGTCCTGGAAACTTATCTGAATTTAGACTAGATGACCCGGACTGGTAGCAAGTTTGGTCAGGTCATTGCTGTATCCTAAAACCAGATACATTGGCCCAAGCTATTGATGCCTCAGACACTGAATTGAGCCCTAGAAGCCACCTCTGAGAGCTTAGGGCAAAGGCTGAAGACACTCAAATCTCCTGATGGCCACTATGCCCTTATCCACACCTGGTCAGGTGACTGCTAGATCTCTGTTATGACATGCAAACATGTGAACAGGTACACGTAGAGAGCTCAGTACAGAACCCATAGGGTGGTTCGAAGTCCTACAGGTAAGAAGTCCTTGGAAATCTTTACTCATTTCCTTTATTTTTGTTTTCCTTAAACACCAGACTGGGAAGCTCGAATTGACAGCCACGGGAGGGTGTTTTATGTGGATCATGTCAACCGAACAACCACGTGGCAACGGCCAACTACAGCAGCCATTCCTGATGGGATCCGGCGGTCAGGGTCTATTCAGCAGATGGAGCAGCTCAACAGGAGGTCAGTGCCAGAAGAAGGTCATGGCTGACCCCAGCCCTGTCCTTGCTGTTTCCTGTAGAGTTCTCACAAAAGATTGAGAGCAACATGGCCAGCGTTTCTTCGATGTTCCCACCCAGAAAGTAACAGCTTTGAAAGGGCTAGGAGGGAGAACACAAAACTAAGATTAAATCTGTTCCCAACTGGCCCTTGGGCCATTTGCCCAAGTCTAGGCTGTGTATATGACTTACTAAACGGTTTTTAAGAGTTGTTCTGGTCCCCAAAATCATTCACCTGCTGTCCAACTGGTAATGAGCCTCTCCAGACTTGCCCTGACTGGCCCTGGACAGCAGCCCTATGGTTCCTCTTCAGAAGTCTTCTTGAAGGTTCTCTAAGTGGCTAGGACCTGCCAGCATTCATGCTCAGAAACCAGCCTGGCTTTGGAGAGCCTGGTCACCTCAAAGCCCCCATGAGGCATTAGAGGAGGTGCCTGTCTGATGTCCGTTGCATTCCCACTGCCTAGAGGATGATGTTATCCCTCATTTCCTCTGTCCTGGGCTAATGCCAAAGCTCCCTAACATGGCTTATCACCTCTATTTGGGCCTTCAAGCTGCTGCCAGGCTGATCTTGCTTGTACAGAAATCAGATCATATCCCTCCTGCCTCCCTAGCATATATCAAGGAAAGATCAGCCTCTTTGCTAGCATTCAGGACCTTGCATATCCTGGAACCTCTTCCAGCCTTATCTTGTACTCCATGCTGCAGTTAAGCTGGACTGCTCTCTGTGTCCTTCCCCTAACCTGCACAGAACATTCTCATCTCCGCTCTTTTGCTCATGCCATTGCCGATACCTACTGTTCCCCTTTCTCATTCTCTCACCTTGCCTCTTGAATTGTTACTAGTCCTTTAAAGCCAACTCAAAGGCGACTTCCTCCAGGAAGCTTCCCTGACCACCACCACCTACCACCCAAGGCAGTGGTTAGATTTTCCCATTTAGACCTTACAAACCAGTGTGACAGTTCAGCAGAGTAGAGAGAGCACCAGAGAGCAGAAGAAACATGAACATTAGTGATAGTGTCTAGCGATGAACCTTTGGAAGCCCCATGTGCTTAGAGCAATCAAAGAGGAAGGGGAAACAAACCTTCTCTGGGTGGGGACAGTCTCTGAGGTTTGGGGAAAATGAGCAAGAACCTCCCACTGGCACAGACTGACTTCTCACAAAGGCACCTCCCCCACTCCACCCCCCATCCCCTAGTATGTATATTCATGATAAGCTGTCTCTGGCCTGGAGAGGCATGACTCTGGGTCCACAGCTGATCCAGAATCAAATTGTTCTCAAAGCCTAAACAGAAGATTTGTAGTTAGATTGGGGAGGGAGGGGGCTGTCTACATTCCAGCAGAGCTGGAAGGGTATTGCTGCAACAGACAGAGGAAAAGGAACTTTTGCAATGTGTGTCCAAGAGGATGTGCTGGGAGAAGGACAGGAGAAGGGATTAATTTGCTAGTCAACAAGCATTCTTTAAACTCCTACTGCATGTCAGGTACCAGGAATACAGACAAAAGATGAAACAGCCCCTGCCCTCAAGGAGTTTGGAGTCTACTTTTTACTGGGGAAGAAAACACTAGTGATAGTAGATAGTGGCCTTTCCTCAATGTTCCCACCCAGAAAGTAACAGCTTTGAAAGGGGTAGGAGATAGAACACAAAATTGAGATTTCAGCTTTTCTTCATGAAATCTGTTATCATATCCAGATATATATAGATATAGATATAGATATAGATATAGATATATATATATAGAGAGAGAGAGAAAGAATGGATAGATAGATAGATAGATGGATGGATAGAAGATACACACAGAGTGGATACAAGGTAGCCTTAGAGGAGAAGGAATGGGTTCCAAGAGGCAAAAGTGAGGAGGGATGGTGGTCCAGGCATGGGGGACAGCCTGCGAAAGGCATGGAAGTGTAAGATGGACTGTTGTGTGAGTAGCAGTGAGAGGAGCAAGCAGGATCGTAGATTTGTAGAGAAGAATGAGATGTAAGAAGATGGGAAAGGGAGGGAGGGGCCAAGTTACCAAGGGCTTTAAAAGCCAAATAGAGCTTTCTTTTTGATCCTGATGGTCAGAAGAAGCCACTGGACAGCTCCAGGGTAACTGGACTAGTCCAGGAGAAACGGGATAAAGGTCAGTAACTGTGAAAGTGGAGCAATCAACCAACCAACAAGGATTTATTACAGCCTTGCCATGTGCTAGGCATAGTTCTAGGCACTGGGGTAGAAAGACAAAAATTGCAACAGACCCTTCTTGAATTGAGACGTATACATGAGTGATGATGGAGCAGAAGGGTTGAGCTTTGTCACCTGCTGGAGTGTGGAGGGTGGGGGAGGAGAAGGAAGACAGGTTGGAAGCTGACCCACCTCACACTATCTTGTAATCAGTCAGAAGGATCGGCCAACCTTTGGATAAATCCCTAGGCTTTCCAGACCTTATCTTCAGCTCAGCTGAAAGCCCTGAGGGCTGTCCAGTGATCAGGAACAATGGTCACAGCCACCCCGGAGCCTTGCCAAGGGAGTTCTCCAACTCAAGGGGGCTTCTACTCTCAGACACGCAGAGCACTGGCTAATAGCCTCCTAATATGCAGAAGAGCCCCCCAGAATCAGCTCCAGCACCCACCAAGAACCAGGGAGCATCCTCTGAGTCCTGCCCCCACCAGAATAACTGCTTTTGTTCCCTGAACACTCAGGTGTTTGGGCTCATTAACCAGTTAAACAGGGTTCCTGGATAGTTCCATGTGGAAGGGGGAGGGCCAGGCTACGGTCCAGAGCTAAAGGATACAGACCCAGGAAGCTAAGCGTCTGCTTCCAGTCCCAGCTCTGTCCCTACTTAGCTGGGCGATGCTGGGCAATTGATGGATCAGCTGATCGATCAACTAGCAATTTATCAAGTCAAACTCCTTATTGTGTGCCAGACACTGGGCAAAGTGCTGGGCCCCTGGATAGAAGGCAGACTGCTTCTGCCCTCCAGGAGCCCCTGCATCTGCCTAGGATTCAGCTGGTCTCGAGCACCCTGGGAGGCTGGTGGGTCATCCCCCTCCAGGGCTTTGGCTATTTTTAATTCCACTGTGGAATGATGGTGATGAGGATGATGATTCTGTTGTACTTTTAAGTTTTACAAAGCACTTTACAGGTATTACCCCATTTAAGGCTCATCAGAGCCCTATAAGGAAGAGAGGTATTTTCTAATCTGTTTTACAGATAAGGCAGCTAAGGCACAGAGCCCTTGAGTGGTGGCACAAGTATCCAGAGTGGAGTTGATTTGGGGGGTGGGAACCCCAAATCCTGGTGTTGATTCATACTGCAGCTTCCCATTGGGTTTTGGGGGACAGGCCAATCTGCTGAAGTCATAGAATAAGCAGCCAAAGGTTGGTTTGCTTTCACTTCTCTCCTATTTCTGTAGCAAGAGGAGGTTGTCCCAAGGGAGCCCCAGATCTATATAGGCTGACATCTGAGCTCAGAATTTAATAAGTGAAATGCCTCATCAGGGCCCCAGGGGGAGAACCCTCCAGGGGGTGGGAATTCTGGGGGATGCAAAAAGGGAGCCTGGGTGTCAGGGGCTAACTTCACTATCAATTACATTTTCTTTTCAAAATTGCTGGGAAATGTTTATCAATTCCTGTGAACTCTCTCTCTCTCTCTCTCTCTCTCTCTCTCTCTTTCTTTCTCTTTCTCACACACACACACACACAGACACATACATATCCTACTTATGCCTATATCCCATATATACTTATACATACAAACATACCCCATATAAACATGGTTATATAATATACATATGCACATGCATACTCCATATAAGCACACGGTCACATACACATACCTTGAATACTCACATCCTCACATACATACATACTCATACATGCCCCACAGACATATCCATATCCCATATATACATGTATGCACCCCATCTACATATACATAGATGTGCGTCCCATATACACACATGCCCCATATAAACATACACAGTCACACAGCCACACACTCACATGTCCTTGGACTGCTTTCACCATGAGTCTTTTAACGTGGCAGAGAGCTTAGATTTCTTCTCTTTGGTCCCATTGGAGGGAACACAAAGCTCTGAGGTTATCCCTTAGGAGAATCCGTTGAGTTAAGAATGCCGAGTCCGGAGAAGAAAAGGCTGAAGTGGCCACTCTAGCATGGGAAGGATTAGCCTTGGCCTGCTTGGCCCCAGAGGATAGAACCAGGGCCTGGCGGGTGGGGGTGGGGAGGCAGAGAAAGGCCTCTTTCAGCTTTGATGTCAGAGAAAACTTGTGAGTGATGAGAGCCAGCCGTGCCTACTCTGGGCAGGGAGTGGGAGGAAGTGAGGTCCTTTAATGAGGGGCTCCCTCGTGGCAGAGGCTGCTCAGTGGGGGCTTTACAGAGGGGATTCTTCTTTGGGAAAAGCTGGTCCCATCTGAGTGCTCCCCTCACTCTGAGATTTGGGGTTTCCCACCCCCAGCTGACGTGGTCTCTCCCTTCCTCAGACAGTTCCAGAACACCATATTATTGCTCCCCTTTGCCCCTGCATGCTGTGCCCAGTAGGTGCATGATGGTCTGTGTGCCCAAGATCAGGGTCCCTGCAGAGTAGGACATTTGAGTGGGTGGGGCCTGGCCAGTGCTCTCTTGGGGATTTCAGTATCCCACAGCACCCAGTAAGGGCTTTACAAATGCTTGTGGAGGTGTTGGATTTAAGAGATCACTAGGTTAACAAGAGTGACCCTGGAAACACTGGAAAATTATATCTTGGTCACAGACAAGTCAAATGGCCCCCAGATTTTTTTTAATTACTTATTTACTTTTAGTTCACAACATTTGGTTCCACAGCCAGATTTTTGTTTGCTGCCTGCTTTAGAAATTTCTGAGATTTGAGTTAATCAGGCAAACATTGCTGAAGCACCACTGTGTGCCGGGCACTGGGGCCCCCAAAGGAGAAGAGAAGCAGTCTCCATCCTGGGGAGCTCAGGATGGAGCCTCACCTCACACAGAACAGACACAAAGAGAAGGGGGCTCTGCCCACTGATGCCCCCCAGCTGACATGCTCTTTCCATCTCTCACCACAAAGGTACCAGAACATCCAGCGCACAATGGCCTCGGAAGAGGACTCCGGAGGCCCAGCGGGCCCGGAGCAGGCTCTAGCCGGAGGCGGAGGGGGTGATGGGGGCGGCGGCAGCGGAGGCGGCGGAGGTGGCAGTGACTCTGAGGCAGACTCTTCTCAGCCCAACTTAGGTGACCAAGGACCCTCAACTGGCATCTGTGGCTGTGCTCTGTGGACTGTGGGACGGTAGTTTAGCTCTCAGGAAGGCGGCTTGGGCAGCAGCTCTGTTTGGAGGGACAGGGCAGGCCTGGCAGGAGGGAGGATGGAGCAGCCTCGAGCTGTCCCTGCGCAGGGCAGGGCTATTCCTCTAGAGAGGCAAGTCCTCTGGGGGCAGACTTGGGGCCCTCCTTTGCCTCTGCTCTCTCCAGTCCTGATGGCAGGGACTTCGGGGCCACCACTGTATCTATGGGAATGTTGGCCTCGTAGGCACCCAGCTGCCATCCCAGGGAAAACATTTCCAGATGGCTTCAGCATCCTTTGTTCATTGTACTGGGGATGCTTGTCAGTTTGTCCAAATAATAAATTCATGGTGCATAAATGATGTGGAAGGCCTTGAAGTGGAAAGGACGTCAGAGTCTGTCTGATCCAATCCTCCCATTTCACAGATGAGCCACAGGAAGGATAAGTATCTCTCCCACTGGCACATACATAGGAAAAGGTGGAATGGGATTTGAACCCAGGACATTCAACTGCTAAGTCCATGTTCTTTAAACTATGTCCCACTGCCTTCCTTAGAGAGAGGAAGAGAGGCATCCTAGGTGGCCTCAGAATTAGGAAGATCTAGGCTCAAGCCCGTCTCTGATTCTCAAGGGGTACAAGGGGGGAGAGGGAGAAGGAGAGAAGAAGGGAGGGAAAGAAAGGAGTGAGAAAGGGAAAAAAGAAGGAAGGAAGGAAGGAGAGAGGGAGGGAGAGAGGGAGGGAGAGAAGGAAAGATACATTTTGACCCACACTTTTGGATGCCTCCTACAAGCAGGCATCTCCTAGACCTCACCACAAGCCCCAGGTGTTCCTTGCCTCTTCCCACCTTCTGGATAAAAGCCAGGCAGCTCTGGGGCCAAGAAAAAGCAAGATCCTATAAATTACTCTGATAAAAGGATGAAGAAGTCAGGCTCACTGTAAGGACATGGGGACGGCAGAGGCCCTCAGACATCCAGCTACCCCTTAGTGGGGAGCCACAAGAGCAAAGAGCAGACTTAGCTAAAAGGGCGAAGTTGGAGACCTGGTACATAAATTAATTAACATGATGCAACAGACTCTGGTGGCACAGCTTGCTGCCTACCTAGTGGGGAGGCACAACTGGCAGGACAAGTCTGCTTTCCAAAGGGGTCATTTGGTTTGTTCTTCTTTTTCCAGAACTGGGGAGAGAAGGGGCGATTTCCCCCGGGAACTCTCAGAAAATCACGCTGTTGCTTCAGTCTCCAGCTGTCAAGTTCCTCACCAACCCCGAGTTCTTCACTGTATTACATGCCAACTATGTGAGTCCACTGAGTGCGCACAGGGGGTGAGCCCAGCAGGGGGCACAGGCAGGGGAGGAGCGAGGAGCCCTCATGTGCTTACAGACAGCTCCTCTTCATTGTGGGCAAGTGGAAAGGACTGTCTGTTGCCTCCATATTTTTCTCTGTCTGCCTCCTGGGATGGAGAGAAGGTAGTTTAAAAAATGGCATAGGGTAGCAGAGTCACCAACTTCTTTTTTCTTAATTAAATTTTATGTTTATTTTTAGTTTACAATATTCATTTCCACAAGATATTGAGTTACAAGTTTTCTCCCCATCTTTCCCCTTCTCACCACCCCAAAAGAATGATCTCACTGTATATCTCCTCCCCCAATCTGCTCTCTCCTATATCCTCCCTCATCCCCCCTCCAACTTTCCAGTAGGGCAAGATGGATCTCTATACCCCAGTGCCTGTATATCTTATTTCCCAGTTGCATGTAAATAAAAACAATAATAATATTTTTTTTTTGCTTTTTGGAGGGCAATTGGGGTTAAGTAACTTGCCCAAGGTCACACGGCTAGGTTTCTGTTTGTGTGTGTGTTAAGTGTCTGAGGCTGGATCCGAACTCAGGTCCTTCTGACTCCAGGGCTAGCACTCTACTCACTGTGCCGCCTAGCCGCCCTGATAATAATTTTTTAAACATTTGATTTTAAAACTTTGAATTCCAGATTCTTTTCCTTCCTCCCTTGTCACCCACCCTTACTGGGAAGATAAGCAATTCAATATAGGTTGTACATGTGTAGCTTAACCAAACATTTCCATAGTGGATATATTGTGAAAGACTGACTATATTTCCCTCCATCCTATCCCGCCCCCCACTTGTTCTATTCTCTATTTTGACCCTGTCCCTTTTCAAAAGTATGTGCTTCCAACTTCCCTCTCCTCAACCCACCCTCCCTTCCATCATTCCCCCTCTCATCCCCTTCCCCTCCATTCTCCTTTAGGGTGAGATACCCTATTTAGTGTGTATGTCATTCCCTCCCCAAGCCAAATTCTATGAGAATAAGGTTGACTCATCCCCTTTTGCCTTCCTGTTCTTCCCCTCCATTGTAACACTTTTCCCTTGCCTCTTCTATATGAGATAATTTACCCCATTCTGTCTCTCTCCCCATCTCTTCTCATTATGTTCCTCTCTCACCTCAATTTCACCTTTTAAGTATCATCCCTTCCTATTCAATTGGTCCTGTGCCTTCTGTCTACGTATACCTGTATACATATATACACATATTCACATATGTATTCATATGCCCATATACCCTCTTATATAGACATATATGTGTGTTTACATTAATATTCCCTTCAACTAATCTCGTACTGAGAAAAGTGTCATAAGTTACAATTATAATTTTTCCATGTAGGAATGTAAATAGTTCTACTTTGATAAGTCCCTTTTGATTTCTTTACCCTGTTTACTTTCTCATGCTTCTCTTGCTTCTTGTATCTGAATGTCAAATTTTCTATTCAGCTCTGGTTTTTTCATCAAGAATGCTTGAAAGTCCTCTGTTTCATTGAATGACCATATTTTCCCCTGAAACATGATACTCAGTTTTGCTGGGTAGGTGATTCTTGGTTTTAATCCCAGCTCCTTTGACCTCTGGAGTATCATATTCCAAGCCCTTAGATCCCTCAGTGTAGAAGCTGCCAGATCCTGTGTTATCCTGATTGTGTTTCTACAATATTCAAATTGTTTCTTCTTGGCTGCTCATAGTATTTTCTCCTTGATCTGGGAATTCTGGAACCTGGCTATAATATTCCTAAGAGTTTTCTTTTGGGATCTTTTCCAGGAGGTGATTGGTGGATTCTTTCAACCTCTATTTTGCCCTCTGGGTCTAAAACATCAGGGCAATTTTCCTTGAGAATTTCTTGAATGATGATTTCTAGGTTCTTTTTTTTATCATGGCTTTCAGGTAGTCCAGTAATTTTTAAATTATCTATCCTGGATCTATTTTCCAGGTCAGTAGTTTTTTCCAGTGAGATATTTCACATTGCCTTCTGTTTTTTTTTTTCATTTGTTTGGATCTGTTTAATAGTATCTTGATTTCTCATAAAGTCACTAGCTTCCATTTGCTCCAATCTAATTCTGAAGAAATTATTCTCTTCAGTGAGCTTTTGAGAGTCTTTTTCCATCTGGCAAATTCAGCTTTTTAAGGCATTCTTCTCCTCACTGGCTTTTTGAGCCTCTTTTGCCATTTGAGTTAGTCTGTTTTTTAAGGTGTTATTTTCTTCTGTCAGGTTGTTGACTCTCTTTTCATGATTTTCTTGCATCCTTCTCATTTCTCTTCCCAATTTTTCCTCCACTTCTCCTATTTGGTTTTCAAAATGCTTCTTAAGCTCCTCTATGGCCTGTAACCAATTCATATTTTTCTTGGAAGCTTTTGGTGCAGGAGTTCTAACTTTGCTGTCTTGTTGCATGCTTTGATCCTTTTTGTCCCTCAAAAAGGAATCCAAAGTTGGATTGCTGTGCTTGCTTTCCTCCCTTTGCTTGCTCATGTTGCCACTCAATTACTTGACTTTTGAGCTTTTTGCCAAAATAGAACTCTGCTTCCAGAGAGGGGAACTTTGTCCCAAATTGCTGGGTTTTTCTCAGTTGCTGGAGCTATTAGTTGGCTGCCCTCTCAGGAGCTTCTATAAGGTCTGGCAAACTGGTCATGCACCCCAAGACCTCTACCCTAGATAGTAGTCCAGATACAAACAGTTTAAAGAAGAGCTGCGGCCTCAGTGCCTCAGCCACTTCTGCCCCTGGAGGCAGAGGCTGGACTGCACTCCCAAACTTCCTGTTCCCAACATTCACAATGACATCTCACTTTGTCTTTGGCATTTATGGGTTGATAATTCTGGAAACCACCACAACTGCTGGTGATCTACTCAGTCACCAACTTCTTACAAAGCCTTGAGAAGTCTGTGTGTGTTCCTCAAGAGACACAGACACATAGAGAGGTGTTGGCACATATGGCCATCAGTGCCCATGAGGTAACTTTCATTTTCAGACACTGCTGGGACCCTTGGCAGTGATGCTGGCACATCCCTTCATCACAAATAGCTACAGAGAAGCAGTTTCTTGGACTCATCAACCCATAATTCCTTGGAATAGCCATGGGAGGGGGTTACAGGAGCATTTGGGGAGTAGGGGGTTTGCACACTAAGACCTGTGGTTCAGGGAAATCATTTGTCTGGCACTATCCAGGTGCAGCTAAGTGGTCCCATGCACTGGACTTGGAATTATGAAGATCTGAGTTTGAATAGCTCCATGATCTGGGCCAGTCACTAACTGCTGTCTGCCTTAGTCTTCTCATCTTGGGATTTTAATGATAATCACAGAAGACATTATATTTAAAGTGTTCAACAAAGCTTGAAATGTTAGCTAGTATTAGTAGCAATAATATTAGTAAGGTCAGACTGGAGGATGGAGGAAGCTGAAGGCAGGAAGGCCAATGAGGAGGCCATTGCAATACTGCAGGCAGGGGGTGATGAGGGCCTGAAGAAGGGAGTGGAGAGTAGAGGAGGGATGCAGGAGGCATATGGACCAGACTGAAGACAGGTGGGATGTGTGGAGGGAGGAAGAAGGAAGGGCTGGGAAGAACTAACTGAGGAGGTCTCAGCTGGGATGGGAGAATGGGGAGAAAAAACAGTGATCCACTGAGGCCAGGGCACTGCAGAATGCCCCTGTGGGCTACCACCACAGGAAAGGATGGCCTCCCCTCAGGATGATGAAGTCACCACCCAAGAGACCCGCTTGTTTTTAAAGGAAGGACCCAAAGGGGAGCTTTGCTGATGGCCCAGCAGCTTGCCCAGCAAAAAGAGGCAGCCTCCAAACAGAGACTGGGGAGCTGGTCAGCCCAGAAAGGCTTTTCTGTGAGGTGCTCTCCCTTTCCTTGAGGAGCAGGGGAATGAGACAAGGGAGGGGTGGTAGACGAGTTGTCTCTTTGTGAGGGCAGCTAAGAAGAGCTTAGGAAGACCAGAGTTCAAATCCAGCTTCAGGTGCTCCTTAGCTGGGTGACTGAGGGAAAGTCACCTAGCCATGCTCAGCCTCAGTTTCCCCATCTGTTAAGTGGGGGGGGGGGTGTTACCTACCCTCTCCCTGCTATTGTGAGGATCATATGAGATCCCATTTGTAAAGAGCTTTGTAAATCTTAACTTTCATTATTGTATCCCTAGAACCTAGCATAGGCCTTCCATACAGCAGGTGCGTAATAGTTGTTTAATGACCTGGCTGTCAGCCACCCAAAAGGAGCACATGCTAGTTAATGGAAGCATGACCAGGGAGATCCTCCGGGTGCATTCTCCTGTATACAGTAGGCACTCAGTAATGCTTATTGACTTAAGCTGGATAGCACAATCCTGTGTGCGGATATATTCTCCAAACTCTAAAGCCCCAGGAATATTTATGAAGAAATCCCGCTGGGATATACCAGGAGATAGTCTGAACTTGGCCAAGCGGGACCTGAATCACCAGGCAGGACCCTGACTGTCACTGAGCCAGCACTCAGACCCACTCCAGCCTGGAAGGACCTGTCATGGTCTGGGTTCTTCTGGTCAAGCCTTGGAAAAGGGAGAAGCCCCTGGGGAAGGGAGAATGCTTTCTGAGAGTCAGCAATATTTAAGGATAATTTGTATGCATTCGGATAACCAATAGTTACCCTCAAGATGTCAGGAGAATCAGAGGGTAGACCCCCCCCTGGGAGGAGCTCATGGGAGGACATGGACAAACCTCCCCAGGGTGGTCAGGCAAGGATGGGCTGCAGTTTGGGTCTTTGGAGGGGCTACTCCCTCATGAGGAAGCCACAACCCATCAGAGCATTGAAGTACACCAGGAGTATTTGTGTATTCGTTTCCAAAATTTTCTTTGGAGAAATCTGAAGTGCTCTGAGAACCAATCTTCCCTTTCGTATGAACCTGGTCCCCGGGGCCTGTCTCCCTGCTCTGTGCTCTCCTATGACAGAGAAGGCAAGGCCTCACTCCAGGGGGTGTGTCTTCTTTTCTCTGATGGGGGAAGCTGGCACAGAGCTGCAGATTTGAAGTCACGGATTTCAGTCCTGGCTCTGCCCCTTGCTACCTGGCTGACCTGTACGGGGTCCTCAGTTAACTCATTTGTAAAATGGGAGGAGGGATGCTGTCCATGACCTCTGAGCTTCCTTCCAGCTCCATCAGCCCCACACTCAGGGCCTCTCCTCTGCCCCCAGAGTGCCTACCGCGCCTTCACCAACAGCACCTGCCTGAAACACATGATCCTGAAGGTCCGTCGGGACGCTCGGAACTTTGAACGCTACCAGCACAACCGCGACTTGGTGAACTTCATCAACATGTTTGCAGATACCCGCCTGGAGTTACCCCGAGGCTGGGAAATCAAAACTGACCAGCAGGGCAAGGTAAGTGGGTGTGCCCTGGCGGGGGGACCACTGGTGGTCCAGGCTCGGGGCAGGTGCGGGTCGGTCGGGAGAAGGTGGTGGGAAGGAGAGAGTGGGAGGCATGAGAGATGGTGCTGGGCGGCCGGGGGGCCGCAGGGCTCAGGCCTGCTTCCCTTCCCTCAAGCTTGAGAACCATGGCCAGGGTCAAGGCTGCAGTTCTCCCAGGGAATGCTGGAGGGCCCATGGTGGTGGGGAGCCTCATCACCCTTAATTATCTAAGCACCCATTCCTCTCACTCTTAGATGGCCTCAGTTAACAGTGTCTCCGGCCCAGGCTTCCTTCAGGCATAAGAGTTTGCCTTTCTGAGTCCAAATGAAAACACTGTAGCTTTAGAAACCTAATGAGCTCTCCAGGCAGGGGCAGAAGAAGATGGAAGGGGGAAGGCCTAGACCCCTCAACTTTTGTTTTCAGTCGTGTCTGACTCTTTGTGACCCCATTTGGAGTTTTCTTGGCAGAGGTGCTAGAAGGGTTTGCCATTCCCTTCTCTGGCTCATTTTACTGATAAGGAAACCAGGGCTAACAGGGTTAAGTGACTTGATGTCTGAGGCAGGATTTGAACTCAAGTCTCCTGACTCAGGCCTGGCACCCTATGCACTGCACCACCCAGCTGCCCCTGATCTTTTTTGAGAGCTCTTAATAACCATTTTAGGGGGGTCCCATGAGCTCCCACTACTCCCCAAATCCCTGCTCTTTCTTCCAGATATGAGCCCCCTGGAGCACGCAGGGAAATTCTAACTGGCCTTGATACAGCATCCTGGAGTTTACAAAAACCCCTTCTAGACATTGTCTCACAACCACCATGGGAGAGGGTAGCATCTAGTCTGACAGATGAAGAAACTGAGGCTCAGAGAGGTTACGTTATTGGACCAGGGTCCCCCAATAAGTCAGTGTTAGAACTAGGATCTGAACCCAGATCTCTCTGACTCCAGCTCAGCATGTCTTCCTCTGGGCCACCCCTCCTCCCATTTGTAAATGAAGTAGTTGAAGTAAGAGCTCCTTTCCCTGGAGTTCGGGGTCCAGGCTGATGTGGAGACTCTCAGAAGACGCTCCCCCCAGGGCCTGAGAGATGCCGGGGGGCTGGCAGGGAAGCAGCCTCAAATCCCTACTCTATTAGGCACATAGGTTAGAGGCCATGGGTGGTAGAGACCAGGGTGAGAAGAGCCCAGGGCCCATGGTGGCCCATCCCTCTCTGCCCTTGTGGTCACTCTCCTGCCAAACACAGGGTGCATTTGTTCTTTCCCTCTGGCAGTCTTTCTTTGTGGACCACAATAGCCGAGCAACCACTTTCATCGACCCCCGGATCCCTCTTCAGAATGGACGTCTGCCCAACCACCTGACCCACAGGCAGCATCTCCAGCGACTGCGCAGCTACAGTGCTGGGGAGGTGAGTCCACCCATCCCTAATGCAATGTTAGGACCCTCTATGTATATGCCAGAGCTGGGCTGGGTGGTACCCCTTCCTTCAGATGCTGCTATACCAGTCACCAGCCTGGAAGCCTGTGCTCCATGGCGTTCCTGGACTCCTCCCCCTTCTGGGACTCCACTTCCCACAGTGGAAGCCAAAGCCCAGCTCTTTGATGCTGCCCTGGTCTGGCATTCCTTGTCCCAGCTTTGAGGAACCCTCTGTGTCATGTGTCCCTTTTCTCACCTCCATGGCCTCAGGCTCAGCCCACCCTTGAGCACCCGGCCTTTGGTGGAATTGGATTGCCAGCATAGGAAACATCAGAGGGGGCCTAAAAAAGGAGGCAAAGGACCTTCCAGCCCTTGCTGGTCCTATGGCACTATGAATGGAGGAGCCCTGAGGACCACAGGAGGCGTCCCTGGTCTGAGTTACATCAAGGAGGGCAGCCTCTCTGTTTGCTCTCAAGACCACAGCCTCCTCACCTAAAAGAGCTCAGGATCCTCAGTGGGCCATGGCCAGGACTTACCTCTGGGTAAATCACCATGCTTGCCCTGAAGACAAGCTCCCTCTGAGGCCTCCCAGAGCTAAAAGGAAGCCCATGACAGAATGCAGGGCCACAATATCCCAGGAGCATCATGGCAGAGCTGAATGGGAGCCTGTGGAACATGGAATCCAACTCCATCATTTTACAGGAGCTGATGGACCTCTACACTTGGGTTGTACCAATGGAGGATTGTGGGCAGGGTGCCCCCTTTTCAGAAGGTTGTTTAGAGAGGATGCCCAAACTGTTGGAGGGCCTTGAGTCCAAGCCAGAGGAGGACTGGGCAAAGGAGCCTGGAGATGTTTAGCTCAGAGTCAGGGGGGACAGGAGGGCTGTCATGGAAAGAAGGCTTAGACTTGTTCACTTTGGCCCCAAAGGACAGAAACAGAAGTAAGGAAGGGAAATGACAATAAGAAAGATTCATCTCCCTGTAAGGGGGGAAGGGGAAGGAGCTGTCCCAGCATGAGACGGGCTGCCTGGACAGGAAGAGAGCTACCAATCAGGGAGGGGCTTGGTGACCTTTTGCCTCATGATCAATGGAAGAGATTCTTGCTCAGGTTCAGGTTGGTTTAGATATACAAAATCTCATCTCTGAGATTCTGGGACAAGCCATGTTCCTTATCATGTATGTTGACATCATAAATGCACGCTTAACGTCACAGACTGATCTTCCTGGCAATCCACTGACAATTCCTCTGAAGACATTCTAAGTCTTTTTTAAAATTGTGCACATAGGTGGAGTTTTCTTCAGGCGGGGGGGAGTCTTTTCCGTTTGTTTGTTTGTTTGTTTGCTGGGCAGGTGGTATAGTCGACATTCTTAGAATCATGCATATGGAAGGAGCCTGGGGAGGCCATCCAGGCATCCATAAAGTAGCTGTCCTGGCCTGGTGAGTTTCTGCAAATGCTGGAGTTTGCCAAGACATGGAACTAAGCCTATACCTTATTTGTATACACTCAGATGGCACCAGGACACTACTTCAGAATGAGCAAAAGTTCTAGCTGTACAAGCTGATAATATTTTTGAGCTAACTGGGGAAAAATCAGAGAAAGACAGAGACAGAGACACAGAGAGAGACACAGGGAGACAGAGACAGAGAGAGGAAGAGGAGAGAGACAGAGACAGAGAGAGAGGAAGACAGAGACACAGAGGCACAGAGAGACAGAAAGGAGAGAGACAGAGAGAGAGAGGGAGAGGAGAGAGAGAGAGAAGAGAGAGGCACAGAGAGAGAGAGAGAGAGAGAGAGAGAGAGAGGAAGACAGAGACACAGAGAGAGACACAGAGGCACAGAGAGGAGAAAGACAGAGAGAGAGAGAGAGAGAGAGAGAGAGAGAGAGAGAGAGAGATGGATGGATGGATGGATGGATGGATGGATGGATGGATGGATGGAAAGACAGACAGACAAATAGATAGATGGCTAGAGAGAGATATACATACCTATACACACACACATAAATAGGCAGATACATACATACAGATAAAGAAATAGATGTAAACATAAATACAGATTTCTTTTCCAAACAGCTATTGTACTTTAGAAGTCCAAATGCTTTTGGTAATGGGTACAACATATGATAAATATTTATTAAGTGCTTTCTATGTGCCAGGCACTATGCTGGGGATAGAAATAAGAAAAGGTCCCTGCCCTCAGGAAGCTTGCAATCTAATGGTTACAATCATTACAGCAGGAAGTTACAATCATTAATTGCAATGTGATCACAGATAAATATAATAGAAATAACTATTTTTAGATGGTGACATAGCCAGCCACTAAGATCTAGAAAATGCACCAGATTGGATCCTGATTGGGAAACCCAAGAAAAAATCATAGTCATTTTTCCCAGCCTAGGTTGGCATGGGGAAACAGAGAGGTCTGGGAACCCTGGATCTGGGATGTGTCCAGGGGCATGGACTGCATGGAGCATTCCAGGGCCCAGGGCTGAAGGAGGACAGAGACAGTGCCCCTGGGCAAGAAGAGGTCCTAGTAGGCTCTGAATTTGTGCAGGATGCACAGCATGATCTAACTGGCTAACAGTGATGGTCCAACAGCAGTCTAATGGAACTTCCAACCAGGGACAAGTGCTCAGGTATGTTGTTCAGATCCAAGGCTGGTTCAGGAATGTGCAGAGTTCAGACTGGAAGGGCAATAAGGAGACTTTGCTCTGGATCAGACCACTTTGGGAATGCTGAAAACCCATGCTGTCCCTGAGAAAGTGGAATAGCACAAGTTTCACTACTCCCAAGAAAGTAGCAGAAGGACCCAAGTGGACAAAAGTTAAGCTCAAACCCCAGAAGTGCACAGAATCCAACTAACATCAAGTCCTAAATCAGGAAGTATTTTGGAAGAATGAGCATTTTAAAAAAAGAAGAAGAATCCCATCATCAAGAGCTATGGTGTTAACAGGGTTGCTAAAGACAAAAACCCAAAGAAGAGAATGACTTCAGAACATCTACAAATAAAGTTATAAAGAAAAACACAGCTTGTGCATAAGTCCAGTTAGAATTCCTGGAAGAAATGAAGAAAAGGTTTAAAAAGAAAGGAACAAATATTTTTTTTAATGAGAGTACTAGAGGGAAAATGGGAAAAGAAATGAGAGCTACATAACAAAGAAAGACATGGAAAAATCACTAACAACTTGAAACAAGAGGTGCACAGACTTGCCAAAGGGGGGGAGACTCCCTGAAAATCATAATTGATCAAATAGAAGTTAATGACTTCATAGGACATCAAGAAATAAAGTTAAACAAAACAAGAAAACAAAGTCAAAAGTTTGGAAAAAACATTTAAAGTATCTCATAACAAAAACAACTGACCTGGAAAACAGATTAAGGAGAGGTAATTTTAAGAATTAGTGAATTGCCTGAAAGCCATGACCAAAAAAAAGAAAAGGAAGGAAGGAAGGAAGGAAGGAAGGAAGGAAGGAAGGAAGGAAGGAAGGAAGGAAGAAAGGAAGGAAGGATGGAAGGAAGGGGGGGGAGGAAGGAAGGAAGGAAGGAAGGAAGGAAGGAAGGAAGGAAGGAAGGAAGGAAGGAAGGAAGGAAGATCCTAAATATCATATTTAAATAAATCTTTATTTTTTATTATCCTGATATCATAGAACCAGAGGGAGAAACCCTTCTGGGATAAACCCCCAACTAAAAATTCTAAGGAATGTTATAGCCAAAACTCAAGAGTTCCCAGGTCAAAGAAAAGCATCGAGATAGAAAGAACTTAAGTACCAAAGAGGCACAGTCAGAATCAAGATGTAGCAGGCCCTGGGACTAATAAATGTTAAACTCTTTACATTCTGATAAGGGGAGATGACACATGTAGCCCCTCAGAGCTCTGTCATCAGGGGTCATAGAGGGACTTTAATTAGACCAAGAACCTTGGAGGGGGAGGGGGTTGATCTGTCATACTCAAAGAGGGCCAATGACATCATGATATTGGGTCAATGTACAGTGTGTTAGACTGACTGGTCAGAACAATACAAGCTAGGAAGGTTCTCCTACAGGTTGGGTATAACTAGTCCATTTGAATACTTGGCATGGAGATGCCTCTAGTTTCATATTTCCTTTGTGACACTGACTCTGCTTTGCTCATAGAGCACATGAGGGTGGTCCTGCACCAGCATCTCCCATGTCTTACAATCAATACTAACATTCTTCAGAGAGATCTTAAGAGTGTCTTTGTACCATTTCTTCTGACCTTTGTGTAGTACTTCCCTTGTGTTAGTTCTCTGTACGTTAGACAAATGTACATTTGGCATTTGAACAATATGACCAGCCCCACTGTTTGGAGCAGAGTTTGAATGCTTGGCAGTTTAGCTCAAGAAAAGGAGCTCCGCATCTGGTACCTTGTCCTGCCAGGGGATCTTCAGAATCTTCCCAAGACAACTCAAATGGAAGCGATTCAGTTTCCTGGCATGGCACTGGTAGACTGTTCAGGTTTTACAGGCATAAAACAGTGAGGTCAGCACCACGGCTCCATAGACCTCCAGTCTGGGAGGCAGCCCAATACCTCCAATTCACTGATCTGATCTTTCTCTCTATAGACAAAAATGTTGAGAGATATACATTTTCCCCTAAGTACTGCTTTGGCTGCATCCCCCAAACTGAGCTAGGTTATCTCATCCCTACTGGTTCAGCCATTCTGAAAAGCAAGTTGGAACTATATACAAGTGAATAACTGTGAATACACTGACCCAGTAATATCACTACTCGGTCTATACCATTAAGATATCAAACAAAAATGTTTTAGTAGCTCTTTTCATGGTGGCAAAGAATTAGAAACTAAGGAGATGCCCATCAATTGAGTAACAGCTAATGAAATGATGGTATATGATGGAATATTACTGTGTTATATGAAATGATGCTGAGCGTGGCTTCAAGGAAACCTGGGGAGACTTGTATGAATAGCTGCAAAGTGGGGTTCCTATAATAATAATATCCTAATAACAAACAATTTTGAAAGATTTAGGAAATCTGATCGACTGAATGATCAACCAGAATTCCAAAGGAGTCCTGATGAAACCTGCCATATGCATATCCAAGTACATATTGTTGTGAACAGGGCCAATGTGGAAATTTGCTTTACTTCACAATGAATATTTGTAACAGGTTTCATTGTTCTTGCTTTCTCAATGCATGGGGAGGAGAACATGAGAGAGAAAGAGAGAGAGAGAGAGAGAGAGAGAGAGAGAGAGAGAGAGAGAAGGAGAGAGAGAGAGAGAAGGAGAGAGAGAGAGAGAAGGAGAGAGAGAGAGAAACAGAGACAGAGTGAGAGAGATAGAAAGAGAGAGAGAGAGAGAGAGAGAGAGAGAGAGAGAGAGAGAGAGAGGAGAGAGAAAGAGAGAGTGAGAGAGATAGAAAGAGAGAGAGAGAAGGAGAGAGAGAGAAAAACAGAGACAGAGTGAGAGAGATAGAGAGAGAGAGAGAGAGAGAGAGAGAGAGAGAGAGGAGAGAGAGAAACAGAGAGAGTGAGAGAGATAGAAAGAGAGAGAGAGAAGGAGAGAGAGAGAAAAACAGAGACAGAGTGAGAGAGATAGAAAGAGAGAGAGAGAAAGAGAGAGAGAGAGAGAGAGAGAGAGAGAGAGAGAGAGAGAGAGAGAGAGAGAGAGAGAGAGAGAGAGAGAGAGGAGAGAGAGAATTCAGAATTGAAAATTAAAATTGAATTATTTTAAAGAAAGAAAGACTAGGAAAAGGAGTGGTCCTACAAATTTCCTTCTATGATACAAATATGGTCTTGATACTTAAACCAGGGAGAATTGAAACAGAATGAAAACTATAGACCAATAGCCCTAATGAATACTGATATAAAAACTAAATAAAAATTAGCAGGGAGACTACAGCAAAATATCACAAAGATTATACACTAGGACTGGGCTGTATTTCTACCAGGAAAGTTGGGCTAGTTCAATATTAGGAAAACCATGACCATAACTGACCATATTAATAACAAAGGTTGTGATTATAAGAATGCTTCCTTATACTCAACATGTATGTTAACTAGTAACCTGTTGAAAAGTTGACCAACACACATGACTTTCCTCATAAGACTCGTTTTTCCAAAGCTTTCTCAGTTATCCAGTTTCCTTTCAGCACTGGTGTGAAGACATTAGCAAGGCAGAGCGCTGGCCTTGGTGGCAGAAAGACTTGATCTGAATGTGGCTGGGTGATCCTGGGCAAGTCAGTTAAGGTCTCAGAGCCCCAGCTGTTCTCTAAGGCTACACGTGACAGGCAGGGTGCCCCCCTGTAATAGGGAAAGGAGACAGGGCCTGCGGCTTTCTGGGGGTCTCTGTGGGAAAGCCAAATCCTGACTCCTTCCTTTTACTGAACCAGAGTGACTTCAATCAGGTTTTTTCACCCTGAAGGAAACTAACAGTCCTCTAGTTGGGCACCTAACAGTGACAATGGTCGGTGTCATGTTCTTTTTCATTTCTTTTAACTAGGCATCAGAAGTCTCTCGGAATCGAGGGGCTTCCCTTCTGGCCAGGCCTGGGCACAGCCTTGTAGCCGCCATCCGGAGCCAACATCACCATGAGTCATTACCTCTGGGTAAGCCACCCTCCTCTGTCCTGGGTGCTTCGAGCACTGCCCTGCTGCCCTCTCTTGGGGGCCCTCTATCCTCTTGTGAGGGGAGGCTGGCAGAGAGACTCTGGGGCCAGGGCAGGGGCAGGGGACTCCAAGGAAAACAGCTCAGGCTCTCTATGGGGCCATCCCTTTGTGTGCACACTAAAGGTCGCACATTTCTGCCCACTTTCCTGCAATTTCAAAAGCAAACGATTGTCTCTGGAATCCTCAAAACTAGAAACTCATAGATGGAGAGGGAGGGAACCTGGAGGTCCTCCTGTGCAACCCCTCCTTTTAAATGAGGAAATTGAGTCTCCAATTGGTTCAGAGTCTTGGCCAAGGCCATTCAGGTGATAAGTGACAGATCAGAATTTGAATCCAGGGCTACCTCAGAAGTCCAAATTAACTCACCACATGCCCCCTTTCCCCCCAGTGGGAAGCCAAAGACCTCGTGTGTAAATACAAGAGAGGTGGGCCCTCTCTCCCCCAAACGGTCCATTCCCGGGCTCTGGCTGCCAGCCCTGGTGCGGGCTCTTCCCAAGGTTAAGGGTCTGTATCTGGGCTAATTTAATTCAATCCCAGACTGAGCTCCATTTCCCAGCTAATAGAATTTTCGCCCGGGCAGATGAAAGCCCGACGCGGCCGCTAAGAGAGCGCTGGGGACGGGGCAGTTCGCCCTCAAAGCTCCCCCAGAAATCCCGGTCTCACGTCAGGCCGCGATTGTCTCAAGGTCTGAAAACCTCTCTGGGCGACAGAATGAAACAAACAAGTGTCCTGTGCTGTCTCTTGCAGCGTATAATGACAAAATCGTCGCATTCCTCCGCCAGCCCAACATCTTTGAGATGCTGCAGGAGCGCCAGCCGAGCCTGGCCAGGAACCACACACTCAGGTACCTACCTCTCTCTGGGTTTATCTTTAATTCCCGTTTGTCCGGCTATTAACCCTTGGAGCGAGCCCCCGGTGGGGAGAGCAGCGCTGGCCGCTCCCAGTTACTGCAGCCGGTAGGGTCCGCTGGGTTCTCCATTAGCCTCTGAATACAAATGGAATGACCCCATAGACTTTTGAGTGCTGCAGGCACCGGAGGGGGAAGGAACCCGAGAACAATCAGTCTGACCCCTCATTGCACGGACTAGCCCCAGAGAGAAGTGACTTGTCCAAGGCGGTGCAGGTAATAGAAATTCAGATCTTCTGGCCCCAAAGCCACTGTGGTGTGTGTGTGTGTGTGTGTGTGTGTGTGTGTGTGTGTGTGTGTGTGTGATCAAGCCTGCTAGCAGAGGACACTTTGGAAAAGTAGCGCCTATCTTCTCTGCTACCCTTACCCCACCGGTCCACACCCCAAACCTTTTGGGGACAAGGACGACTAGATATCGAAACCTGAATCTCATTTTTTTTTAAAAGCTATGAATTTAAGACAGGGGCGGGGGGGGGGGGGAGGAGGGAGGAAGAGGGGGGAGGGAGGGAGGGAGAGGGAGAGGGAGAGGGAGAGGGAGAGGGAGAGAGAGAGAGAGAGAGAGAGAGAGAGAGAGAGAGAGAGAGAGGAAGAGGAAGGGAGAGGGGGAGAGAGGCGGGGAGGGAGGAAGGGAGCGGAGGGAGGGGGGAGCAGGCAGGTATTTAAAGGAATCTGTGACTTGTAAGGGAGACTGTTGACTAAATTTTGACCCCAGGAACTCAGTTGAAATTTGTTAAACACATAAAGTATCAGAGTATATTCCTAATTCAGAACAAACATACATGTCCGTTCAAAATGTAATTTTGCTAAAGTGCAGATCTGACTTTATAACCTCCAACCCAGTAAACTTCCTTGGCTCCCTATGGCTTCAAATTCAAAATGCCCTGTTTGACTTTTAAAGCCCTCCACAGCCCCATGATCACATGAATGTCCCAACACCCAGAAGATGGAGAGAGAGAAAAGGAAACAAGTGTGGCACCTGCCCAAGCATTCCCTTCACCAGGCTCCCAACTGTAGTCATGGAGCCTTGACATGAAATCACCCAGTGAGGCAGAGCTCATGAACACCCAAAGTAACCCATTCACCTTAGGGGCAGCTGTGCATATCGGGAAGGGTTGTTTTCTTCTTAAATGGAACCCTTGATGGAAGATCATGGCAAAATGTGGCTCCCTGGAGAAGTTCATCAGGATTGTATGTCACTCTCTTGGTGGTAGTCTTGCCCAGGTTCTGGGTTACTCTTTCCCAGTCACCAATGGATTGAAGCAGGGCTGTGTACTTGCTCCCAGACTTTTTAGCAGGATGTTTGGGATATTCATGTGACCATTAGGGCACCAGGTGACCTAGGCTGGTCCTCCTGGAATCATGATAGGTAGTGACTGGCATTCCCTTTTCATCCTCGGTCCAGGAATAGTCGATGTGAAAATTCTGTTTTCATTCTGTAGAAACTATTTTCCATCCATCTATCAATAAACCTTTACTAAGCATTTACCACATGCCAGGGACTGCTCTAATCAGGAGTAAAGAAAACTCCCTCTGTCCCAGATGCAGCACAAAAGGCAGATGGTAATCCTTGGGTCAGATGGTTAATGTGCCATTAAGGGCACCATGAGAGACTTCTCCCTTCACTGTCCCACCCAAACAAACTGGTAAATTTATTGGAGGATGCCCCATTTCCTGGAGAATATGTTCATCAGCTTCCCTCACAAAGCACAAAGGTTCAAAAGGCTTATTAAAATAGGAACACAGGGCAGTGAGGTGGCACAGTGACTAGAGCATGGCCCTGGAGTCAGGAGGACCTGAGTTCAAATCCCAACTCAGACACTTACCATTTACTAGCCATGTGACCTTGGGCAAGTCACTTAACCTCAATTGCCTTGCTTTCCCCTCCAATAAATAGATAGATAGATGGATGGATGGATGGATGAATAGATAGTTAGATAGATAGATAGATAGATAGATAGATAGATAGATAGATAGATAGACAGACAGATAGATAAACAAACAAATAAATAAATAACAAAAATAAATAAATAAGAATACAATATAAGGTAGGCCCTCTTTAGAAGTTTCATGAGAGAAGTTTCATGTATAGGCTAAGCCAACACCATCAAAAACACAAGTGGCCTCCCCCAGCCCCCTGCACCAGAGGCATGCGCACTCTCGGGCCCTTCCAGCACTTTCCCTGGTTATGGCTCAGCAAGGGCTTGTCACTGCATGTCAGGGTTGCCTTCCTTCCACAGTCCCTCTGGCTACCTGTCTGGGTAGCACTGCTCAGCTCACAATGACAGCAGCTCCAGATGTTCATGCCCCCCACTCCCTGTCATGGTTAACACCCCCACTTTTCTCTACCTCAGTTCCAGCCTCCCATAATCCTCAGGAGTTAGCCACAGTTGTCCTCTGTTGTGGGGTCTTGCCCAGCCTGTCTTCCTACCTGTAGTACTCCTGAACTGCCGGCAGGTGGGACCAGTTCTCCTTCCCAGGAGATCAGCTCTCTCCTGGCTCCAAACTAGCCAGGTCAAGCATCCCTATCTTAACCAAATGGGTTTACTGCTCAAACTATACCCTCAGACCTGCCTGGAGCTCTCCAGAATAAATTTAAAAAAAAATAAAGTTGGAAGGAACATCAGAGAGAACAGTGAAAGAAAAGTGAAAATTACAATGATGAATTTGGGGTTACCAGATCTGAATTAAATCCTGACTCGGCCACTCGCTACCAATGTGACCCAGAGTAAATCCCTATCCCTCTTTGGAGCCTGGGTTTTTTATCTGGAGGGTGGAGGGCTTGGAATGAATGGTCTGGGGGCCCCTCCAGCTCTCAAAATCTGAAATCTCATCTCACACATCTACCTTTCAGAGGAAAAAAGGTGCTTTGAGAGGCTTTGGGGAAAGGCGCGATGTAGTATTCTAATTAGGAGCCATCTCAGAGGCTTTTTCCTTACAAATCAATGTCTTCGGTGCCGGTGGAGGGGTTATCCTGTGGCCTTGGAACCCCAAAAAGACTTCAGACTCTTTTGTGAACTTACTTTTTCTGAACCATATTTTCGGCTCTTCTTTATTATTGGGTGATAGTAACAAGTATTTCTTTTAAAAGTACATGTTGTCTCTCCCAATAGTTTGCCAGTCAATGAGCACTTTTAATCACTTTCTGTGTATCAGGCATTGCCTTTAAGGAGCTCACATTCTAATGGAATTATTTATAAGGAAGGGAAGGAGGGAGGGAGAGAGGTGGATAGATAGATAGATAGATAGATAGATAGATAGATAGATGGATGGATGGATAGATAGATAGATGATGGATGGATGGATAGATATATGGATATAGATACACACATACACATATATATGGAAATATAGGTGGTATAAAAATATGACATCAATAAAAATGTATTTTTAAAATAAACATATCCTATGATGGGGAGACTAGAAGGCTCCTAAGCCCTGGTAAGTTGACATTTCACCAACTAGAAACCAAAATGGATGTGAGGCTATGGACTGTCCAGCTGCACTGGGAAGAAGGAGCAGGAGAAGGGCCACCAAAGGGGGGATTCACTCCTTGGGTTGTGAGATAGAACATTTCCTTCCTGTGCCTGATGCTTCAGGGAGAAGATCCACTATATCCGCACAGAGGGCACCCATGGGCTTGAAAAGCTTTCCTGTGATGCGGATTTAGTCATCCTTCTAAGGTAAGCACCCGTGGGTCACAGACCAGAGCTGACAGATTCACCAGACAGTCTCCCTTCCATCAAGCCAGGCGCCAGGGAGGGGACTGGAGATTGAAATCCAACTCAGGCCCTTCCCTTTCTCTGTTCTGAGCTTTCTCCAAAGCCAAAGTTTAGAAATTACTGAACGACAACATCTGGTGGGAATTTTGTGGGAGCTTTAATTAGGGTTTAATGTTCTCCAGGCTCTGAGATCCTGGTAGGGAAGGTTTGGAAATACCTGTGTGTATTATGCCCTGCCTGGATCAGATGGCGCTAATTAGGGCTCTTGGTGCCGAGTGGCCCATGACAGAGAGAGTCTTGACCTTTCCTTGTTTTGCAGCCTCTTTGAAGAAGAGATCATGTCCTACGTGCCCCTGCAGGCTGCCTTCCACCCTGGCTACAGCTTTTCCCCACGTTGTTCCCCCTGCTCATCACCCCAGAACTCTCCAGGTGAGCTTGGGAGCCTCATCCCACCTGGGACTCTGTGCCTTTCCAGAAGTTTGACAAAGCTGGGAAACGGGCTAACAAATAATAGGAAATGGGTTTGCGGGATGCTCTCTCTTGGTTCAAAAGCATGACTATCTGTGACTGAAGGAGTCATATCCACCAGAGAAGAAATTCAAGCATTGCAACTGACGAAGATTTTGTAATCCCCCCAAAGCCAATGGACCTGAGGCTTATGGGTAGAATCCAAACTGAGTAGGGTAATGGCTGCTCATCCTCTGCCCTGGGCAGACCCTGTCAGGAGGGTGAAGTTAGCTCTGGTCATCTCCTTTGAGGAAGAATGTTGTCAAATAGACCCCAAAGGAGGGAGACCAGGATGGTGAAGGGACCCCTAACCCTGCCACCAATACAAAGGTTCAGTGAAAACAGTAAGGAAAGCCTAGCACTGGGGAGGGAAGACTTGGGAGGCACATGATGGGTGTCCCCAAGCATTTCATGAGCTGCCATAAAGAAAAGGGAGCAGGTAGGTTTGACTTGGCCCCAGGGAGGTGAACAAGGAGCAATGGGGCAGGGTTCAAGGATAAGCATCCTTCTGAATGATTAGAGCTGCCCCCAAAGAATAGGAGTTTGCTTCTGGAGGTCATTGGTTCCCCATCACTGTAGGTCAATCAATTAATCAACCCACCCACAAGTAAATATTCATTAAGCAGGCATTATGTGCTAGGCACGAAATCATGAAGGAAGCCTCTATTCATAAAGAGTTTACATTCATATCTAAGTATATGCAGAATGAACGCACCGAGGGGGTTCATGAGCAGTGGAGGGCTTCATGCAGAAAGTGATAAGATAAAAGCAAACACAGACAGCTCATGGGAGCCTCCCATTCTCAAAGTCAGGTGCTACAGGCATTTTCCCCATTTACAAGGATCCTGAGTCAGAGAGTGGAGTGATCTGTCTCTGGTGGCACAGCTTGTGCCAGGGGCAGAACGGGTTCTCTGGGCAGGGACTCTAAACACCAATGATGGTTTACTATGCAGCTTCTTATGGGGGCAGCTGGAAGAGCGGCGCCTCCAGTCTGGCAAGTCCCTGGAGTATGTTTATAAACCAGCAGCACCAGAGCACTCAGCTCCATTCCCACCCAAAGTTGGAGTCTGCTCTCTGAGGTCAGTTCTGGACAAGTCGAGTTCAAGATGAGGCTGGGACATTTGATTTGAAATGTCCAATACACAATTAGTGATGGAGGACTGACTCTCGGGATACAGAGACATATCTGGATGAGCAGATCTCGGAATCATCTAGGCAGAGACAATGATTAAGCCCATAAGAGATGATCTGGTCACCACCATAGTGAGAGGAGAGAGGATTAGAGACCTAGGACAGAGTCTTGGGTAACACCTGTGATTAAGAAATTTTATATAGATGATGAACCAGCAAAGGACACTGAGAAGGAGCAGTCAGATGTGGGTGCAAAGTAGGAGGAAGCTGTTATCCAAGTTCCAGGAGGAGAGAGGAGGAGATAGTCCGAGGCAGGAAATGCAGCAGAAAAGGATGCAGACTTGACCTGTGTTCTTTGTGTAGCTTGCTAGAATTGGCAGGATTTACACTGCAACCATCTCCCTCTTTCGTGGAATTTTTAAAGAAAAGGTGCATTTGTATCTTTTGTCTTCACATTGCCTTTATTTCTTTTTTAAACTAGTATTTAATAATTTTCAGTTTGAGTTTCCAATTCTCCCCTTCCAGCTCCTCCACCACCCATTGAGAAAGCAAGCAATGTGTTATTAATTATGCTTGTGAAATTATGCAAAGCATTTCCTTATTAGCCATGTTGCAAAAAGAAAGCAAGAAACGTAAACACAACTTTAAAATTACGCTTCAATTTGCACTCAGCATTCATGGGTTCCCTCTTTGGAGGTGGACAGCACTTTTCATAATGAGTCCTTCAGAATTGTCTGGGATTGTTGTATTAATCAGAGTAGTTAAGTGATTCACAGTCAGTTATCATTACAATACTGTTGTTACTGTGTACAATGTTCTCCTGGTTCTGCTCACTTCACTTTGTCTCAGTCCAAACAAGTCTTCCCAGGTTTTACTGAGAGCATCCTGATTGTTTCATTTCTTAAATCACCTTGATTTCTAAAATACTCCTTCCCCTCTCTCCCTGCCCAAGTATGAAGTGTCCCCCCCCCCCATAACCCACCTCCTCTGCAGAGAAGGGGGAGTGCTGCATTTTCTTACCTCTTTCCCCAGGGTCAAGCTCAGTCATTCTAATTACATGCCATTCAACTTCAGGGCTTTGTTCTTTGTAGTTATATCACTGTAATCACTGTTACATGGTTGTCTTAGCTCTGCGTATTTAACTCCATAAGCATTCCTATAGGTCTTCTCAGCTGGTGGCAGAGTGTACAGAGAGGCTAGGCCTGGGGTCAGGAAGATTTGGGTTCAAATCCAGCCTCAGTCACTTACCAGCTATATGATCCTGGCTTCTTGTGAGAATAAGTGAGATCATATTTCTGGAAAAAACATGTGCAGAAATGAAAGGCTACATAATGACTTACTAATCTAACACATCTCTGAGTTGGTCGTATTTGTCGTTTCTTACTTTCCCTTAAATTGGGAGCTGAACATTATAGCTACCAAGGATTCTAGCGACTTTAGAAGACATTTTCCTGGACGGTTTTTTCTCCGATGATGGTTCATTTGTCCATTTTAGTAAAGTGGCCTTGACTGGTCTGCAGGAGTTGGGGGGCGGTTCATGGTGGTTCAGGCTCTACTCATTATGTGTAATGAAGAGTCACCAAATCAGAGAACTTGAGGAAGGAACCACGAGGCCTCGGGTGCAATGCACGCACCAAAGAAAGCCCCTCCATGGTCCTCTAGCCTCTCTCCAAAGACCTCCCAAGGCAGCCTATTCCAGTGACTGGGGAGCCTTCTCACATCAAGCCTAAATGTCCTTCTTTGTGACATCTGCTTCTCCTGAATATGAACTCTCTGGGGTCCAACAAGGCCAATGAGCCCACCATAAGGCAGGCCTTCAAATACTCTGAAACAACTTTCATGTTCCAAATGAAACACACACCTCCTCCCAACCCTCCTCTGCCAATGACAGAACTTCCCTCCTCTCTGCCTAAAGGGGGGGGGGACAGTAGGTGTGGGGCAATGTACACGGGCAAACGGAACCCCTGTCTTAGTGGTTTGGCTTGACTGTTTTTCTTTGTTAGACAGAAGGGTTCTACAGGCAATGACTATGATCTAAAAACGCCTAAATAACAAGACTCTCCCTCAAAAACATATGTTGAAGACCCTCTGTTTTTTCCCCTTAGGCTTGCAGAGAGCCAGTGTGAGAGCTCCCTCCCCCTACAGGAGAGATTTTGAAGCCAAGCTCAGAAATTTCTACCGAAAACTTGAAGCCAAAGGATTTGGGCAGGGTCCGGGGAAAATAAAGTGAGTGTCGGAGTGCCTGCCATCCTCACACTACAGTGTGGCAGGCACTGTAGCCCTCACAGATAATTCAGTTTTCAATTCAATAAATATGTGTGAAGGGCCTGCTGTGTGCTAAATGTTCAGCATAAAAATAAGCAAAAGGCAGGCTCTGCCCTCAAGGAGCCTGCAATCTCCTGGGGGAGACAACACACACAGGAGGCTGGAAGGTGGGAGGGGCCCTTGATGCTTATTGATTTGCTGTGAGGGCAGGGGAGGGGGCACAGTGAACACAGGAGCCTGGATGTTCCAGAAGCTCCACCATCTGCTTCTGTGTCTTCCCCAGGCTTATTATACGGAGGGACCACCTGCTGGAAGGAACCTTCAACCAAGTGATGGCCTATTCCCGTAAAGAACTCCAGCGAAACAAGCTCTACATCACCTTTGTTGGAGAGGAGGGGTATGGCACCAGCCACTCTCTCCTGAAAGCCAGCCAGGGACAAAACAGGGCCTGAGGCAGAACAGGACCTGGGGCAGAACAGGGCCTGGGGCAGAACAGGACCTGGGGCAGAACAGGGCTTGGGGCAGAACAGGGTCTGGGGACAGAACAGAGCCTGGGGCAGAACAGGGCCTGGGGGCAGAACAGGACCTGGGGCAGAACAGGACCTGGGGGCAGAACAGAGCCTGGGGCAGAACAGGACCTGGGGCAGAACAGAGCCTGGGGGCAGAACAGGACCTGGGGGCAGAACAGGGCTTGGGGTAGAACAGGGTCTGGGGGCAGAACAGGACCTGGGGCAGAACAGGGCCTGGGGCAGAACAGGGCCTGGGGCAGAACAAGGCCTGGGGGCTCTGAGGACAGCAGGCAGTGGAAGCTCAGGATGGCTCTGAGGCTTTGCCCCAACTCAGGGCATAGGGCTCTGGGGGTTTGTTTGTTTAGCATAACTGCATTGGGGTTCTTCAGGCTGAAACCAGGAGCCCCCAAACTCAGGTAGGCCCTGCCGAGCTTAAAAGGCGTCATGTATGGACTCCGTGTCTGTCAGTCAAAGCTCACCACAAGGAGCTTAGCCAAAGCAGGCTTAATTGATTTAGCTGCCTGCTAAGACACAGCACGGCAAGGCTGCCATCTCCTTCAGGGGAGGGATTCCCCACTCTGGGGACACTGTGGATGCTTTGGAGGATGCTCCTCTGACGCCTTCAGCCTTGGGGAGAGTGCATGTCAAGGTTAAGGAACCCCCTCCTCCTCTCCAGTCCAGTGTAGGTGAATGTCCCCATGAGATGTTAGCTGTGCCCTCCATGGAGGGGATGCTGAGTGTGGATCCACCCCCTCCAGACTCAGAGACCAAGGCTGTGGGAGTCATGTTTCCTGCCCTCGGAAATCAGGAAAAGCAAAAGTGATAAATGTTAGGCCTTGAGAGCCTCGGGAATGAGCCTCCCCCTGCTTCTGTTCCAGCCTGGACTACAGCGGACCCTCTCGGGAGTTCTTCTTCCTTCTGTCTCAGGAGCTCTTCAATCCCTACTATGGCCTTTTCGAGTACTCCGCCAATGACACATATACTGTCCAGATCAGCCCCATGTCAGCCTTCGTGGAGAATCATCTCGAATGGTACTGTCTCCCTCCACTGCCCTTTGGGTGGGGGAGGGAGGCACCAGTGAGATGGTATGGAGGGGGCTGTTGGGAGGGTGGGGGCTCCAAGCTAACATAATGGAGGGCACTGGCGGGCTGCCAAAGTCCATGAGATGGGCAGGCTCCCTGAAGGAGGGCAGGATCAGCAGAGCAGGTTGGCTGTGTCTGCACATGGGAAGGGGCATCCAGCCTGCTCTGCTTAGCCCCAGGACAGAACAAGGAGGTGCAGGCAGGAGATCCGGGCACTGATGGTTGTCCCCCTTGGCTAAGCTCCATGAGGTTGGGGACTGTCCCTCTCCTGTCTGTGTGTCCTCAGGGCCTAGCACAGCACCTGGCACACAGTAGGTGCCTAATAAATGCTTGTGATAGATAGCTGTGGGATGGAGTGGGTTTTCCTGTCCTTTGACACCTTGGGCAGAGGCTAAGTGACTGCTTGTCAGATACCTAATTGTGGGGATTCCTTTTGGGTTTGAACTGTGGACCAGGTGGTCACTGTGTTCCCTGCTACCTCCCACATTCCCTGTTCTCCATCCATGAAGAAGCAGGCATTCACACAGCATGGCATTCAGGGTGATGTGTAGACAGATATGGCGTAAACTGAGATTACAGACTCTGAGGGGGAGAAGGGAGCAATGTTTTACATAAGCAGGCCTGGAGTCCCAGAGGCCCCTGAGCAGGATGGGGTCTGGGCTGCGGGGCTCCTCCCTGGAGTGCTCTGGTCCAGACTTCCTTAGTTATGGGAGGTGGTTGGGGGCTGAGTGCCCTGTGCCAAGACAGCCCAGTGTTTCAAGCAGCCAGCATGGAGTCGGGGCCTGTTGAGGATGGATGCCCTCCATTTTCTATACTGCCCAGGACATCTTCTGATTGAACTAGGGGCTTCTGGAGAGAAGAGGCCAGGATTTAACATCCTGTTTAAAGAGATGGGAGACCACAGTGCATCAGTGTGTGAAAGCACCTCTGTGAGGGAGCCCCCAGGTAACTCCCCAGTGAGAGAAAGCCTTGGAGCAGAGGCGTACAGATAGCACCTAAAGAGAAAGAGAACTTCCCTGTCTGGCGACAAGGGTGGGGGCAGGCTGCAGAGCACAAGCTGAAGTCTGGGAGAGCTCCAGTTGTCACCAAAGCCTTCACTAATGCCCTGCTTCTGAGAAGGAAGAGATAAGAGGTCCTTGGAGAAGAGGGGCCTCTGCCCCCCAACCAGTAGGCTGGGACCTGTCCACTTGCTTGGGATCCATGATTGGATGAGTCAGAGCAGGACTGGAGAAAAACCACTGCGTCACATCAGTGTTGTGTGTGATGTTTGAATGGGCAGATGGGGGAAGCAGCAGCCTCTGAGGAAGTTACAGGGAAAGAAACTCCCTTTTGTCAGTCAGACCCTCACGCAGCTGGGAGGCCTGGGCATGGTGGAAGCTTAGCTCTGTGTGAATGGCTGAATCTGCAGTCAGAGGGCCAACGGCTGTTCCTTACCACCAGCCCCACCTGGGCCTCAGTCTCCTCATCTATAAAATAAGGGCAGAGGACTCAGTGGCCTCGAAGGTCTATTTCTCTGATCATATCAGTTCTGCTGGGTCTTAGTGTCCTGACAGTGACAAGGACACTAATGACTGCCCCACCCAGGCATGACTGCTGTCCACTTTGCTTATGAATAGTAACCTTCTCAAGAATAGAACTAAGGCGCAGTAAAGGCAATCCTAGCAGTCTGCTGACCCAGCCGACATCATTCACTCCCAAGGAAAGTCCAGAGAGTCACCGGGCAGGGAGAAGCCTGAATGGAGGCATCCTCTGTCCTGTGCCCTGGAGGAGAAAAGACTAGACTGACGTCCCCTGAGGCTGTGGAGAGTCTCAGTCCCACTGCTTGTCTCTGTGTGGTTAAAAAGGACCCAGAGAGCATAGGAAGTCCTGCTGAAAACCTGCCTGCAAAGCCTGCCTTCATTAGAGCCTCTGCTAGATTTTAGGAGCTGATTCTCTGGCATCATCACGATCTTTAGGGAGCATCATCAGAGGGTCACAGAATTAGAGCTGGACTACAGAACCCCCACCCCCAGGGCCAACCTCCCCATTTCACAGATGAGGACACTGAGGCCCAAAGCCATGACTGCTCAAAGTTCAGAACATTTTTAAAACTCCTCCAGCATCCGCACGTCAAATCTGCCTCCTTCTGTGGGATGCCTGCCCACGGCTTTACGTCGGCCTTCAGGCTTGCCTCTTCTAATCAGAGCCTGGGCATGGAACCTGCAGGACCCTGTCCCATGGCCACGGGGGGTGGCTTCATCTCCCCAGCCGTCCCTGCCCCTTTAAACGTCCTGCTTGAGCTGCTTGAAAACTTTCCAATTTAATTGCTTTGGTGGTGTTTAAAAAACAAAGCCATAGCCTTGCAGACAGCCCTGCCATACCAGGGTAAGCCATGCACACAGTGTGGTGACAATGAGAGGATGCCTGTGGCCACTGATCAGTGCTGAAAATGACAACAGGAAGCCTTTGGGCTCCAGAGGAGAATGTGAGACCTCATCAATGACTCCTGGGGAAAGGCCTGGGGCCTGAATCAGAAGCTCCTCCTGGAGCCCCAGCCTGGTCTCCAGCTGAGATGGGCTGACAGGGTCTCCTCAGTGCCACACACACCCTCCTGCCTGCCTCTCCTCCACTATCTCTTGACCCTCCTGTATCTGTGTGTTGTCTCCCCATTAAACTAAGCTCCCCGAGATCGGGGCTGTCTTCTACCCCTGGTATGCCCAGTGCTTTGTACAGGTCCTGGCCCATAGCAGATGTGATCAATGACTGGCTATGTCATGAGACCCTGTGCTACCTTTGGGCAAACAGACCAGCTAGGAAACCTCAGCCCCAATTCAGGGGGCCCCTTCTGAGCAGGGAACTTATTTCTCTTGACCCCCCAGTCCAGCCATAGTGAGCTCCCAGTTCCTCAAGGGCCACCTCCAGCTTGTCCTCCTCCTCTGCTCCTTCAGCCCATGCCCTTCTCCCTGTTTCTGCTTCTGGCACATCTTCCTCTTCCCTGCCACGGGGTAGAGAGGCAGCATGGTGTGCTAGGGCTGAGAGCTCAGAGGAGCTGCATGAAATTCCTCCTGGGATGCTCACTACCTGAGGGCACCTTGGCCCAGCACCTGAAGGGGCTGGCCATTGTCCTACAGATGGGGAAGCCAGAGCGCAGGTCAACATATGGAGAGCCACTGACCCTCCCCAGGGGCAGTTTCAGTTGAAGGGTGAGATCAGACACAGGATTGCAGAAGTATGAGGGGGTTGGTGAGAGGGGAAGAAGGGGAAGTAGCTGGTGTAAACAGCACAAGGGAAAGGGAGGAGCATCACGGGAGGACATCGTGAAAGGACATGGGTGTGTTCATGCCATCCCAGGCTCGAGCTCAAGGCTGCACTGGCTTCCTGGGCCACTCTCCTCAGAAGCCCCTCCCCGGGAGTCTCCCTAAACACCTCAGTCAGCAGCCGGAGCAGACCCAGTCCTTTAGCCAACAAGTTCACTCAGATGGCAGAGCAAGGACACTGCCATCTCCCACGAACACACGGAGCTCAGCAGGGGGATACAGCAGGCACAGACCCCAAGAGCCAGGGGAGGAAGGACCCGTGGCACCGAGGCAGCTCCCAGGCCAAACCCACAGAACACCAGGGTCCTTTCTATCTCCAGAGGGTCCTGAAAGCCCGCTTCACTGTTGGGCTTGGCCAGTCAGTCCCTCGAGTCTTTGTGAAGCCTACTGTGCCAAGCACAGGTACACAAAGAAAGACAGAACCACAGTCCCTGCCCTCGGTCTGATGGCAGAGACAACAGCAGAAGCAGCTGGGGCACTGCTGTGAACAAGGGACTAGGCCTGGGGTTAGGCAGACCTGTCTTCATGAGTTCAAATGCTGCCTCAGACAGGTTCTGGCTGTGAGACCCTGGGCAAGTCACTTAATCTTGTTTGCCTCAATTTCCTCATCTGTAAAATGAGCTGGAGAAGGAAATGGCAAATACTCCACTATCTCTGCCAAGAAAACCCCAAATGGGGTCATGGAGAGTCAGTCACGGCAGTGGTCATGGTTGGACCTGCCCCCTTTAGGGAAAACACTTTAGTGACTGAATGGAGGCTGGTTTGGAGTGTGGAGAGACTTAAGGCAAGCAGTCCTACTAGCAAGTCTCCAGCTTTGCCAGCCTCCCACCAGAGTTAACTGATGGGGGGTAGTACGGTTGGTCCTAATGGGAAGTCTTTGTAAGATGGGCCATCTGCAGATGGGCTGAGTCAAGTAGGTCCCCCGGTGGCTCCTTGCCATGATCTCCTGCCCAGGCCAGGCAGGCTGCTTGACCACTGGGCTTTGCAGGACAGCAGCCCTACAGGATGGGTCTGGAGTCACTCTTCAATGGGCAGCTACAGTCCTTTTCTACCTCCAGCCGCAGGCTAGGCCAGGATCTCCCAGCTCTGATCCCAGAGGTCAGCAGGCCCTTGGGCTTCCTGGCCAATTCCTCTTCACTCAGACAGTCCCTAGCACTCGGTGGTCCTTAGGCTGTTTGGTTCGTTTCAGTCCTCATTACTGCCCATGAACAAGTGTGAATGAAGTCAGTCCCCCAGAGGTGGAGGTCGGACTCTTCTCTGGCAACTTGAGTTTGTCAGCCTCCCCCCACCCCTTCCATCTGCAGACCTTCCATGGTCTCATCTTAGGGCCTCTCTGAGACCTTCCGCTTTCGATGAAATCTCATTAGGGCTCCCCTCTTAGATCCAGACTGGGAGCACTCAGAACCAGTAGAGAAGGAGCTAGTTGACAGGGAGAGATTATAGGTTTGAGAATGGGAGGGAGGGCGATGGAGGAGGAGATGGGACAAAGGGCACATAGAGGCACTGGCTTTGGCAGAGGCTGGACAAAGGAAGAGCATGACTGATGATGTCAAGAGGTCTCCAGGAGGAGGCTGGATGAGGAGGGAGTTCCTGGAGTGGCCATTTTTCTTTTTTATCAGTAAAGAGGCAAGATGGAGGGTGCATCTCAGGGAGGAAGAGGACTTTTGGAATAGCTTGTGTGAGGAGTGAGATGGGGAACAGTGAGGGGGCCATTCCTGCAGTGGGCAACATGAAGCCCGGAAGCCCTTCCAGCTTCACTCAGCAGCTCAGGAGCAGGCTGAGGAGGGGGAGGAGCAGAGGAACAGAGGGCTGAGGTTTTATCTCCAGAAGATCAGAGGTAGGACCCCTGCAGAGCTCCAGTGGCTCACTATTGGGTTGAGGCTGGAGGACGGCGGAGCCGGAAGTCAGGGCAGGCGAGATGACCCCCAAAGGGCATTGATACAGGTAACAGGCCTCAAGTCTTAATGAGGGCAAAGAACAGGGAAGGAGAGGGAGAAACGGGGAAGGAGGGAGAGGCATGGCAGAGGAACAGAGGAGGCTGTGGTCAGAGAAGTGGTAACAGCCAGACTGTTGGGCGGCTATCCCTGGGCATGGCAAAGGGAGCATGAAGGGGCCAATCGGTAGTAGAGGAGCCCATTGACAGGGAGTGGTGGGATCAAATACTGCCTCAGATAGTGAGCATCCATCTGTGCTAGTCTTCTTGTCTGTAAAAGGGGCCCTGCCTGCTCCCAGTCTGTGCTGCTGGGATGGGGTGATGTGTGAGGCTCTTTGCCAGGGATTGGGCTACAGAGGGATCAGCAGGGTCTGAGCCCTCAGGCCACCGGTCATAGGTGGGCTGGGGTGGGGGGGGATGTGTAGGAGTTAAGCAGATATGGAGCCACTGCCATAATGACCACAGTGACGGTGAGGAGAAGCTGGCTGTGCTTCTGCCCAAAACCAGCAAATCCAGGACGTGGCAGCCAAGGGAGAAGGAAAGGGGAAGTGCAGGGAGGCAGAGCCTCAGTCCCCAACGAGAATGCCCACTGCTCACCTGCGTGTTCTGTGCCCCCAGGTTCCGGTTCAGCGGCCGCATCCTGGGCCTCGCCCTCATCCATCAGTACCTTCTGGACGCATTCTTCACAAGGCCCTTCTACAAGGCCCTGCTCCGGCTGTGAGTGTGTGACCATGTGGTCTTCCCCCCCTGCGCCTCCATCCCCTGTGGTAGACAGATAGCTAGGCCCTTGCTTTCTGAAGTCTGGGTGGATCTGAAACCCACCCTCATTCTGCAGTCCTGGTCCCTAGGCCTGTTACTGTAATCAAAGTGCTTGGGGGCTCTCAGCCAGAAAGGACAAGCTGTCACCACCAGAGGCTTGAGGGCCCAGAGTCTGTAGCTGGGGACAGCATTCTTCCCCTCTGACTGCTGGGGACGATGCCCTGTCTCCTCCATTCACCACGTTCAGGTTTTCTGGGCTAAATCCTTCCCCGTGGTTGTTATAGTTGTTCAGCACAGGCCACAGGATTTGGAGTCAGAGCAGAGCCAAGGCAAGCCAACAGGCAATTATTAAGGGTCTGCTATGTGCCAACCCCCAGGGAGACAAAAAAAGCAAAAGCGCCCCCTCCTCTCAAGCTGCATCCAGGACAAGCCTGGCTCTGCCTCTCACTCCCTGAATCACTTTGGGCAGGTCACTGAGACATTCTGGGCTGCACTGTCCTCATCTCTAAAGTGATGATAAGAAATATTATCCCATTATGAAGGGCCTCTATGTATGTTGCAGAGAAGGTGCCAACCTGTATGGGTAGAGGGACTTTCCTCCCCTGGGACTCCCCTGCACCACTGAAACGTCAGGGTCAGTCCCTGACCACGTCCTGTGCTCCAGTAATCTTTGGTACTGTTAGAGGGAACCAAAAGCAGGCAGGGTGGGCTCCCCCACGATAGCCATGCCCACAGCTGCAGCCTGGTGCACCTGGCCTCTCTCCATCTGACACCGCCCTCTCCTGGCAGGCCCTGTGACCTGAGTGACCTGGAGTACCTGGATGAGGAGTTCCACCAGAGTCTGCAGTGGATGAAAGACAACAACATCACAGACATCTTGGACCTCACCTTCACGGTGAATGAAGAGGTGTTTGGCCAGGTCAGTGTCTCAGCCCCGAGGGCAGCACAGGCAGCGCCTATGGGAGCTCTGGCCTTCCAGAAGAGAGGAGCAAAGCACACTCCTCCCAAGCGAGGCGCTGCCCTCAGAGGCCGGGGAGACAACAATCAGAACAATGGTTTTCCCAGCTCCTCCCTTTCCTAGGCCCTTCTTCACACTCTCTCCTCCTCCCTGGCTGCTCTAGCCTAAGCAGTCTAGGCCTCTGGGCAGCAGCCTGCCTCTATGCCCCCTCCAGGAGGCTTTCCCTCCATGTTCCCAGGAGCTAGAGCTGCCCACTGCTGTCCTGACCCGAGCCACAGCCAGCTCTGTGCCATCACACGAATTAAGCTTCAGTACAACAAGGCCTGCCTTCCACTCCAGCCTCCCAGTGACCACATCTCCACCTGTCCCACCTTTTTGAAGAAAAGTCCTTCCTTTCCCGGCCAACAACAGCACACTTATGTGAAAAATGAGTACATGAACCAAGGACTTATTGGGCTGTCAGAGCACACACCAAATGAAAAGATAGAAATGATTCCCCTGGCATCATAGCTACCACCCTGCCCACCCACAGTGCCCAGCCCTGCCCCTCTATAGAGCGGGCGATTTAAAGTTTGCTGACCTGGCTCTCCCTAGACCACATGAGGCCACACTGACCCTGCCATGTAGATTCCGGTTAGTTCCTGTTTGTTCAGCCTAAAAGAGTGGGTGGTTGTTAGCCATAATTTAAAGTATGCATTTCCTAACCCTGGAGCAGGGGGTTGGGAGTGACCATCCAGCAGCTCAGGGGGAAAAGTGCTAAGAAACTGTCTTAGTCACCAGTGACAGAAAATATTTTACATCAGGAGCCCCTGAAACTGAGCCCAACACCCAAATGTCCATTGGAAAAGGTCCCCGATTTCCACAGCAGCTGGGGAAGGTTCTGCCCCACCACATTCACCTCCCTCCCAAGGGCCTCACTAAGAGCTCCTTTCACCCTTATCAACTCCCAGGGTGTTTCCCAGTGGACTTACTGGCTTTGTAGTCAGAGGCCTCAGGTCAGAGGCTTTGTAGTCAAAGCCCACCTCGGCCATTCCTTTCTTACCTGAGCAACCTCAGACAATAAATCGGCATCAGTTTCTACACCATAAAATGAAGGGCTTAGAGTTAGGGCCCCAGAAGGTCCTTCCAGCCAGATCTACAGTCCTATTATTTTCTGTCCTTTTCTAATGGCCAGCTGCTCCTTCCCTCCCAGAAAGGAAAAGGAAAGTGCTCCATAGGCTCCTGGGCAGGGCCTAGAGCCATTTGGCTGTCTTTACCCTTTCTGTTTCTTTTCTGGTGGAAAAAAAGCAAACTTTTGAAACCCCTGCCCACTTGGAGAGGAGCAGAAGGAACCTTAACCTCTTCATCTTTTCCCCTGGAAGGTGACAGAAAGAGAGCTGAAATCTGGGGGTGCCAACACCCAGGTAACGGAGAAGAACAAGAAGGAGTACATTGAGAGGATGGTCAAGTGGCGGGTGGAGCGCGGCGTCGTGCAGCAAACAGAGGCCCTCGTCCGCGGCTTCTATGAAGTAAGCTACCTGGCTTCTCCTCCTCTTCATCTTCCTCTTCCCCCTCCTCTTCCTCCTTCTCCTTTCCCTCCTCCTCCTTCCTCCTCTTTCTCTTCCTCCTCTTCTTCCCCCTCCTCTTCATCTTCCTCCTTTCCCTCCTCCTCCTCCTCCTCATCCTCCTCTTCCTCCTCCTCCTCCTTCCTCCTTCTTTCTTCTCTCCCTCCTCCCTTTGCCTGAAGGAGCAGTGCCAGAGCCCTTTCACAGAGGCCTGGCCATGTCCTTCCATGAGGTGCTTGGTTACGGGGAGGGCTCTGTGGAGTCCTGAAGGATAAGAACCCAGCTCCCAGGGATGTAGGAGAGAAGAACAAAAGCAAAGAGGACAGTCTGCATATTCCAAAAGAATAGCTGATCCTTGCTGGCTTTTGGCAGACAAGAAAGGCAGAATGTTGGGCTCGGAGGCACGGGAGCTGTGCTGCCAGAGGCCGGAACTCCTGCTCCTCAAGGCCAGTGAATGAGAGGTTTGCTCATCGCTGAGGGAATCTTCTTGTGTGAGTGACATTTGCCAGCCTAGGGGGGAAAAGGTTCCTAGCATCTGTCTGCTTGGAAAGACTCATCCAGGTGAAACCCTTTGGAATTACAACCATGGAAATGAGTGATGTAAACGGCCGAGAAAATGCTCGCTGGCCACAGTCTGGTTTCTTCACAGACTTGCTCTGTGCCAGGCAGAGGCATGGAATTATTTGGTTCATGCAGAGTCTTGGTTCCCTCCCTTTGAAGAATGTGACTCTTAAAAAAAACAAAAAACGAATGCCATTTAGACAGGTCAGGCTGCCTGGAAGTCCTTTTCTGAATATTTGCGCCTTGTCCTTTGGGATTTTATCCCCAGTGGGGATGGAAGGCCAGTATTGCCCAGAGGACTGGACACTGCTCACATCTGCCCTCTGGTGGGACAGTCGTGGTCCTGGCTTCCAGGGAGCTAATACTCAAGAGTTCTGATCCCTGAGGGATGATCTTGGGAATCGGATGTCAGGTTAGATAGGGCCTGATGCAAGATTCCAACGAATAGCTACAAGTCAACAAGTTTTTGGTCTCCAGACAAATCACCCCAAGTGAGAAGGTGATTCTTAATGTTTTGTGGGATGCCCACAATGGGGTTGAAAGTCCTTTGACAGTCTGGACCTTCATCCAGGTGGTTTTATTTGGACTTCTCCAAAACTGACTTTCAGCTTGGGCCCAGAATTGCTCAGAGATTAAGCATGAGGCAGAGAAGCTGGAGACAGGGTATGTTACCTGTCTGTGTTGCAGACAGGTAGGCAGAGTCAAAACTAGCAGGAAAGCGCCCCCAGATCAGCCTGTGATTCCTGACGAGAAAATAGTATTGGAGATAACTCAAAATTCCCTCCAGCCAGAAGAATTGGCTGCTGCTCTTGCCCTGCAGCCCCATCCCCCTTCCCTAGTCGCAGTTTGCAATCAGACCCTCCCAGCCCAGGAAAAGCTTGGCTGTGTTCCTGAGGTTTTTTTGCAACAAACATCTGTTTGGAAGCCTGAGCCCACTTTCTAAGGGAACCCGGAGGGCCCAGGAAGCCTCCCAAGGTCTAGCTCACTTATGCTGTAGTTGCCCAGGGCTGTTCCTGGAGCTGCAGAAGCTAACCTAGAACCTTGTGTGAAACGGAGGCCGCACGGCTCTCTCTCCACCTGGAGTCTCCGGTTTGCGTCTCCAGCTTCCCAGGCTCGGAGAGAGGAGATTCACGAAGCAAAGAAAGGCTGCATTGTGGGGGAAAGGCTGCCTTCCTTCCAGCTCCCCCCACCCCACCTCCACCCCCGGCCCCAGCCAGGGAGCACCCTCAGGCGAAGGATGCCTCACGACGTGGACAGAACACCTCTCTGGGAGACGGCCTGAGCGGCGTGGCAGCCTCCACGGGTGGGGTGGGTCCGTCAGAGATGGTCTCTTCCACGCGTGCGGGACAGCCTGCGTTTTGCTCCCGATCGAGCCTCTCCCCGGACATCACAGCAAGCTTTGATTGTATGGTTTACGAGCGGCTCGCCCCGAAGCCGAAGCCTAAGAAACCCAGCACGTCCGCAGTAATGGAAAGGCATAGCCCACCTGCTTTGGGGAGGTTAGCTCCCTGGCAGAGCTCACGTTCCAGCTTAAAAACCTCGGCTTTCCGCCAGGGACTGACTGGAGGCTAAGTAAGGCCCAAGCAGGTGCTCCAGTGCCCAGGGCTCCTTTTCCAGAAGGCGGCTGGAAGGCAGACTGGCAGCGAGTGTTTAGTAAATGCGTGCCAGTCACCAAGGAGAGCAGAAACAAGGCTCTGCCCGCAAGGAACTTCCACTCTCCCACATGCAAACAGCCCGGTAATACAAGCTATCCAGTGTGCAAGGGAAAGCACCAGCGGGGGCAGCGGCAGAAGGCCGGGTTCCCGCAGGCTAGGGAGCTCTGGGCAATGTGGCGGGCTCTGTGTTTCAGGTTGTGGACTCGAGGCTTGTCTCCGTCTTCGATGCCAGGGAGCTGGAGCTGGTCATCGCTGGCACTGCGGAGATCGACCTGAATGACTGGCGCAACAACACAGAGTACCGAGGAGGTAGGTGGCCAGGTGGCGGGGCATCGGGGCGGCTGGGCAGCAGGGCGGAGGGGCGGCCAGGCAGTGGGGCAGCGGGGTGGAGGGGCAGCCTGGCAGTGGGGCAGCGGGGCAGCCGGCCGGCGGGGCAGAGGGGAGGCTGGGCAGCAGGGCAGAGGGGCGGCCTGGCAGTGGGGCAGTGAGGCAGCAGGGAGGCTGGGCAGCGGGGCAGTGGGGCAGCCAAGCAGCTGGGCGGCGGGCCAGCAGGGTGACCCGGGCATTTGAGCCTGCCCCCAGGCGTGGCCTGAGGCCAATGGTTAAATTGGCAGTGTGGGTATTTTCTCTGGGGGAATAGGCATCTCCGGGGCGGGGCGTGATTTATCAGAGACTCGAGAAAGTGACGGAGGGCATGTTACTAAAGAGGGCCAATCTTAAGAGCGAGTCGTGAATGCATTTTTTTTCCTGTTTGTTAAACATTTACCAGCACATCCCTGACTATCCCCCAGTGAGCTCTGCATTTAGCACTCAGGGCTCCTAGCTCTCCACAGGGAAGGAGGAGTTAAATGACTAACCTAAGGAGACTGCTTGGGGTCATGGAATTTGGCAGTCTGGACCTGTGTTCAAATGCTGACTCTGCTCATTACTACTCTGTGTGATCTTGGGCAGGTTCCTAACTTTCCACTTCTGGACTGGTTTCCTCATCTGTAAAATGAGGAGTTCGGGGTGAATTGTTAGTTAGGCGCACAGAATCAGGAAGTCCTGAGTTCAAACCCAGCTTCACATAGTTGCCTGCTGCATGAGCCACTTACACTCTATCTTCCTCAGTTTCCTCAGTTGTAAAAATGTGAATAACAATAATAGCACCTACCTTCCCGGCTGATTATGAGGATCAAACACCGTGATAGCTGTAAAGCGCTCTGAACCCTGTAAGCCTGCATGAATGCCAGTAACCCTCCTGATGATCATTTCCAGCGCCCTCTCCAGTTCTAATTCGTGATCCTAGTTACCCGGGCTTCCTCCCTTGAGTTTCCCCCTCCGATTTTCTAGCCAGAATGTGACGCTGAGCCGTTGTCCCTTCCAGAAGGCACAGGCACACGCATGTGCACGCATTCTTGCACTAGGGAGGGAAAGTGTCCATTTTTTCTGTTGAAACCTCTTCTGAGGTCACTGCTGACCCCTGCGTGCCCTGGATAACTGGACAGAGCCCACAGGCAGATGCACCATCACTGACTGGCTAGTGGGCTGGTAGTGACCACCTGGGGCCTTAGACCAGGTAGACAGAGGTGTTTGTGGTCCTTGAAGCATCACTAGCTCAGTACAACCCACCTGTGTGTGTTCCAGTGTATAAAATCCTGGGGTCCCCTCTATGCTACAGGTGGGCATCAGGACTTCTGTTGTTTTTGTTGTTTTTTTGGGGGGGGGGTTGGAGGCAAAAAAAAATAAAGGGACAGTGCTATGAGATTTTATTTGTGTGTGCCCTGTTTCAAACACAAAAATTCTCATTCTCTTCTGTCTCTTCCTCTCTCCCCCCTTCTCTGTCTCTGTATTTCTGCCTCTATCTCCTTCTATGTGGCTCTCCATCTCTCTGTCTCTCTCACTCTTTATCTTGACCTTCCCTCCCAACTTTAGGTTACCATGATGGACATATCGTGATCAGGTGGTTCTGGGCAGCAGTGGAGAGATTCAACAATGAACAAAGGTTAAGATTACTGCAGTTTGTTACTGGAACCTCAAGTGTGCCCTATGAGGGCTTTGCTGCTCTCCGTGGGAGCAATGGGCTCCGCCGCTTCTGTATAGAGAAATGGGGGAAAATAACCTCCCTCCCCAGGTAAGAAGGCACTCTGTGAGTGGTGGGCAAGCCAGTGATGGAAGGAAGGGAGGGAGGGAGGGAGAGAAGGAGGAAGGGCGGGTGGAAGGAAAGAAGGAAAGGAGGAAGGAAGGAAGGAAGGAAGGAAGGAAGGAAGGAAGGAAGGAAGGAAGGAAGGAAGGAAGGAAGGAAGAGAGGGAGGGAGGGAGGGCTACTGAATACCAGAATCCAAGGCTATTTATTTTTGTTATTTCCTTAAATACTCATTACATTCACTGTTGGGTCAATAGATATGGTCTCTCTGGTCTGGTTTGGAGGGTGGGGTAGCTGGGACCAGGCAGATACCTCCCCTCTTCTACAAAGGGATGAAGGAGGAGACCCCAAGTCCCCAAAAATGTCCCCTAAGGACTGCCTGAGCCAAGGAAGCTCAGGCACTGAGAAGTAATGGGGCATTGCAGCTAAGGGCCTTCCTCTGGACTGAGATGTTTTAGCATCATAGGAAGCTGTGCAAACCAAAGGAAATTTATTTATAGTCCTAAGAATGTCAGATTGTTGAGGATAAAGTCATCATTGCCTTCCATACTCAGACAGAAATTGTTTGGAGGATCTCCTCTTTGGAATTCCCCAGACTCCCAGGGCTACTTTAGATAGCCAAGGGCTGACAATTCTGACTGAATTTGGTCTAGACCTGGAGCTTCCGGTGTTGAGGACCTCTGTGGAGGAAGTTCCTTCCGCTTAGGCTGAAATGTATTGTCTTAGAAAGTTGCCTGGACCCAGAGGTAGAATAACTTGCCCAGGGTCACACAGCCAACTCCAATTGGTATTGACCACTCTATAATAACCATGAACAGGGTTCATAGGGAATTAAAAATCAAAGAAACAGTTGCTGTTTAGTCATTTTTCAGTCATATCCAACTTTTTATGATCCCTTTTGGTGTTTTCTTGGCAAAGATAAGGAGTGGTTTGCTGTTTTCTTCTCCAGCTCATTTTACAGATGAGGAAAGTGAGGCAAACAGGGTTAAGTGACTTGCTCAGGATCATACAGCTACGAAGAGTCTGAGACCAGATTTGAACTCGGGTCTTTCTGACTTCAGACCGAGCATTCTATCCACTGAACCAGTGCCTGAAAGAAACAGCAGATACTGTTAAAAAAAAATCAAGTTTAAAAAAGCAACTGTGGCCAGAGCCATCAGGATAGCACTAAGCTTTTTGAGAAGTCTCTGAGAGGCCTCCCTGAAAATGACAGGTCTGCCCCAGCGGAGATTTCTTCACTTGTCTACATCTGTGATTGCCTATGGGGTGTGTCCCAGGTAGGGCAGGCAGCCAGAGGCTATTTAAAGTCCCCAGGCTGATAGCACTGTCCAACTTAATTCCAGGCTTTAAAAGTTCCTCTGCCTTAAACATATCCTTTGCTGCTTCTCCAGATGGAATGACTTGGATCCTCTGTGTCCTGTGGCTGCAAGGGCTTAGATCTATTCTTTTTTATTTAATATTTTATTTTTCCCCAATTACATGTAAAAACAACTTTAATATGCTCTTTTTTTTCCTCCAAATTTTCAACTCCAAATTCTCTCCCTCCCCTCCCCTGGCATCAGCAAAGCAAGCAATTTAAGGCCAAACAAAGCAGGATTCACCAGGGAAACACCCTGGCCAGGGCAGATGGGAATAGCACTAATAGGATAGGCCTTTCATGTATCCTTGTTTCGGTAGACAGTCTTGTTGGGAGGGGGGAAGGTGATGTCCATTAGGCTGTGAACTCCTTGTGGGGAAAAAGAGAGACAGAGATGAGAGGGTGGAAGGGAGGAGAGGGCAAAATCTATATGTATTTTTGCTTTGCTTTGTATTCTTAGCACTTAGCACAGAGCCTGAGGGTACACAGTAGATGCTTAATAAATGCTTTTTGATGGCTAATACTTCATCATGGGTTGCTTTGCGTCAGAAAAGAGAGAATAATGTGCTCTGACACATTACTGATGCCTTTGAGTGTTTTGTTTTGTTTGTTTTTTTTTTATCTCTTTTGAGGATTCCATTTAGCTTGGCTTCTTTTGGTATTTCTGTTGTTTCTTTGGGAATTCCAGAGGCACCTGTCTTTCTACCACAGGAACATGGGCTTGCCATGTTCCCAGACAGAAGTCCCATGTCTAAGAAGATAATTTTGTAAAGCACTTAGCACAATGCCTGGAACATGATAGGTGCTTAATAAATGCTTGATCCCTCTGTCTGCCATGTCAGTTGAGGCTGTGGTCTACTAAGACTCCCAGAGTTCTTTCATATAAACTGTGTCTAGTGAGAGAGACTTTGTCTTCTAATTGTATACAGTTGGTTTTTAAAACCTTAATTGTAGGAAAGGATTCTGGGAAGGTATCAGAGTAGGTCAGAACATTCTAAGGTCTCAAGATTTTCCTCTACAAAAGAGAAAAAATAGTACCTTAGGGTGAACATAGAACATTAAAAATCAATAAGGGAAGGGACAGAAGAAGGATCCTCCTGGGACAATTGGAGAAAATCTGAAGAAGAATCCCAGAACAAGGTTTCCTCCCTGTAAAGAATAAACACCTCCAGGCTAGGAACAACTTAAATGCCAAGTAGAAAGCCCTGGCATTACCTGGGTTGGGTGGCTGCCTCTGCCCCAGCCCCTGGAACTTTTACCTCCAGGACAGTGAAGGAAGCTGGGGAAGATCTAGGGAACCTCTGGTGACAAGGAACACTCCTGCAGAGACAGGATGGGCGTGAGAAGGAACCAGCAAAGGCCTGATGAATTCAGAAGCAGTGGGGTGAGAATCCACTCATGGCTGTGGGCACTTACAGGAGGTTGGAGAACTTGTTTGAGTGCAAGGTCAGAGGGGAGAACTGAAAAGGATCTGAGGGCAGAGGCTCCATCCTCCATACCCCAGGACTAGAGGTGATTATAAAAACTAAATTTTTAGGGAGGAATAAATTGCACAGGCAAAGGAGAAAGAATTCAACAATAGAGAACTATAACTGGAATTACAGGGTTCATCTTCAGAGGAGGAGATTGAAGCAAGGAAGCCCTCTTCTACCCCAAAGAGAAATGTCAAATTGTCACTTGCCCAAAAAGAATTAATTGAAGAACTTTAAAAAGACTTTAAAATCAAAGGAGATGGAAAAAAAATAAAAAGAAAAATCAGAATAATCCAAGAAAACCAAGAAGATTATGAAAAGAAAGTCAACCAATTAAAAAAGGAGATCCAGAATCTTAAGGAAGAAAATGACTCCTTGAAAATCAGAATTGGGCAAGGGGAAGCCAATGAAGTTATAAGAGATCAAGAAATACTTCTAAAAGTATGTAAAGAATGAAAAAATAGGAAATAATGTGAAACATACCATAAGAGAAACAGCTGATCTAGAGAATAGATCAAGAAGACAAAACATAGTAATCAGACACCTGAAGGCTATGATCAAAAAAAGAATCTTGATACAGTGATACAAGAAATTAAAGAAAATTGTCCAAGAGGGGAAAGTAGAAATAGAAAAAAAAATCCACTGATCATCACCTGAAAGAGATTCTATGAGGAAAATTCACAGGAATATTATAGTCAAATTCTAAAACCCCCAGCTCAAGGACAAAATATTATCAGCAACCAAAAAAAAAAAATACCAATCTATATGTGGTATACCACAATCAGAATCCCACGAGACATAGAGTTGGGGACACTAAAAGATCACAGGTCTTGGAACACTGTATATGAAGAGTAAAAGAACTGGGGCTCCAGCCAAAAACATCAAACCCAGCAAAACTAAGTGTAATTCTGAATTTTAAAAATGGATATTTAATGAATTGTCAGACTTTCAGGACTTTGGGGGGGGGGGGGAAACTGAACTTAATAGAAGATTTGACATACAAGAGCCACGAGAAATAAAAAGTACATACCAATAAACAATTCAAGGATTCAATAAGGGTAGACTATTTACCTTTCACATATGTAAAATGTAAAAGCTGTGTCTAAGACTGTTATTAGTAATTTGGTGGCTTATAAGAAAGATTGGAGTGGACTTGAGAACAATATAATTTCCAAAAGTAAAACCATTCAAGAACAGCTAAAAGAGTAATTACCTTATACGAATGAGGTGCAAGAGAAAGACCCAATACAGAGGAATTAGATGGAGGGCGGGGGGGTGGGGAGCCTGTTAGTTCTGGAAACTTACTTTCATTGGGATTGGGTTCAAGAAGGAAAAATACATAAACATTTAGAGGAGTATAAAAGTCTTCTAAATTTAGAAGGAAACAAAACTCTAAGGAGATAGGTTGGGGGAGATGATAAAGGAGGGATCTTTAGAGGGGAGAGGGAGGGAATCAGTCAAAGGTGGATGTGGAAGGGTATTTAGATCAGTGTGAATGGGAGGATAAGGGAGGGATGGTTGTAGGAGAGATAGTCCAGGTAATAGGAGGGTAAGGTAGTGGATATAAGTAAAGTGGAGGAGTTAGGAGAGAAAAAAAACCCTTAAATGTAGCACTCCCCACTTATAGCTACTACAGGGAGATGAGGTGCATCCATGAGGTGGCTAGTGGCTAGAGGGGAGACTTAAAACCATAAGACCTGAGTTTGAATCCTGCCTCTGACATTTACAACCTGTAGGACACTGGGAGAGGCAAAGGTTCCTCTTTGTAACTCAGTTTTTCATGTAACTAATGGGAGGATGTGGTAAGACCTGATGGTCTCTAAGTTCATCCAGCTCCAACTCTGTGATCCTATAACCTGCTGAGATGTGGGGGGATTCCGATTCTGGTCACTGGCTGTTGTTTTGTTTTTTTTTCTGGAATATAGTATGAACGTCTAATATGAATCCCTCTGCTTCCCTTCTTTAGATTTCCCTGGGCCTCGGGTCTTTAACAAATAAAGACATAAGATGCATTTGTATTTGTGGGATATTTCAGGAATCTGACATAGATCATTAAAAGTAGTCAGTCCTTTTCTTGTGCTGATTTTCCATCAGAATAAATGATTTAAAGGAATAGAGATAAACCGTATGACTGCAGACCATCTATGAGCACAGCTCTCATTGATTCTTTTTTCCTTCCCTTCCTCCATTCAGGGCACACACATGCTTCAACCGCTTGGATCTTCCACCATACCCCTCCTACTCCATGCTGTACGAGAAACTGCTGACCGCTGTTGAAGAGACCAGCACCTTTGGTCTGGAGTGAGGAGAGGGGAGCACTTCTGGGGCTGCCCCGCTGTGGCCACTGACGTCCCCCTCTCTACTCCCCTTCCCATAATTTGGGCATCTCATGATTTTGTTTTCAAACCAAATCAGGATTGACAAAAGCTGTGCATGAAGAACTGCCTTCTTCTCCAATGTCACCTTCAGGCTTCCATTCTCTCCAGGTTCTCAATGGACTGCTCGCTCGTATGCAATATCTCTCTGCATACCTCCATTACTAACGATGAAATGCGAATGCAAGTTATGCTACACTTGACCAAATGTTAATCAATGTTTACTTTCGTCCAGACTGATTAGAGACCAAGTGCACCTCGAGCATTCCAAGCTTTTCTGTGCCCATCCCTTCTGATGGAGCCACTGTTTGTTTGTCCTGGTCGGTCCTGTCCAGCTCCTGAGAGGGAGCTGGCCAACGATTTCTTTCCCCCTTCTTTCTTTCCCTTGTGCATACCCCATCCATCCAAGGGACAGCTCTTGGCAAAACTGACATTTTTATACATTGAACTTGTGACCCACCTGTGTGGCATCCATCCCCTTCACTGGAACTGACCCAAACACATGGTGCAAATAAGACATTTTCAAACCAACAACAAATGTTGTGCGATGCAATGCAAAGCATCCCCGTGATGGGGACGCATGTGGTTTGCTGGTGACCAACAGAACTTGCGCTTCCTGGCAGGTTATGGGGAGGGGATCTGGAGGGGGAGGGCCACTGGGATGCTGGCCACATGAAAAGCACAAATGTGCACATGCCCGAGAAGGAGATTCTCCTGTGGGAGTGTAAAGGACCAGGCTCCGCCCCCATCCCAAAGTTGGAGAGAATTCGATGAATCCCCCATCACTCTTCTTTTCATGCCTTTGGGTCCCGTCCACGGGTTTCTTGGCTGCCCAGGGTTAGTGCTTCTTCCAAATTGAACAGTCTAGACAATCCCATCGTTTCCTCAACACCGTGGATCACTTCTCTGACAGGGCTAACTTTTCTATGTTGTTTTGTTTTGTTTGCTTGTTTGATTGGGGGGGTGGGGGGAGTCTTTTCTTGTCAAGTACAAATCCCCAGCCCCTCAGAGTTGAATCTTCCAAGGAACAGAACCCAGGGAGGCCAATCCATGGATTCCACCTAGGGATTGAGGGAGCATAGCCCCTCTTCTGAGTCAAGCAAATGTTGTGATGCCCCTGGAGTGAAATCCCACAATCTTGGTGGCATGCGAAGTCCTCCCACAATGAAGAGCCAGTTCCTTTCAACATTTCATCCACAGAGGTCAGGAAAGTCCATGTTCAAAAGATTGTTGGTAAGGTCCAAAGTGAGCCGAGCTTTTCAATGACAGGGTTTTCTGTGTAGTGGTTGGTTCGGAAACTTTTCGAACAAACCCAACTAGAGTGGTTGTTTACGCATCTTCTTGTCCCCATTTACTCCATAGCTCCTGAAATGTGTTATAAATGAAAGTGTTTCCCTTCACTGGAAAAAGGTGCAAGTGGCCACCCCACCAACCTATTGAAATGCCAAGTTGTTTTCTCACCTTAGCTCTAACTCCCGCCATTTTCTAACCCTAATTCTAACCCAAGGAAACAAAGAGGAGACAAAATCATTTGCAGTCCAGCAAGGGCTTATATCAAGAAATGAACCTGGCCATCACTAAATGCATCCATCCTGTGTCTGAGGACCAAGTCCTTTGGGGCTCCTCTCCAAGCTCCAGTGGAGCTTGGAGGATGACAGTTTGGGGTTACTCAACAAATCCCAGCATACTTTACTGCCCCAATCAGAATGTACACATTATAGAAAATTTGTCTTTATTCATCTAAATTCAGTGTATTTAAAGAAGAAAAAAAGGTCAAACTGTTGATTGCAGAGAGAGTATTTCAGGTAGTCTGAAACTTCAGATACCACATATTTCATCATCTGAACAGTCATAAATAAGCCCTGAAGGGTTTCTGAACACATAGTTTTGCTTTGATTAAATCAGAACAGAGGTAACCAGGTCATTGTATGAATATTCTGGGGTTCAAGCTGTCTCAGTGTAGCAGGCCGTTTAGGCTTGGGGAAATACCACAGTGGGCATCTGTGAACTTTAGCAAAAATCAGAACTCATTCATCCGAAAATCCATTCACTAATTATCTACTTAGTGCTAGGCACCGAGGGGTACACATTTGTATAAGACCATACCTGCCCTCCAGGGACGCACAGTCTAGTTGGCAAGACCAGGTATCACAATGGGATTCATCTTGAACCTTGACCCCCCCTATGGAGAGAGGGAGTGAGGTATGTGCTCCGACCCTTGGCTTTTTCCTTTGACCTGTATGTGAAAAGACCCTTCAGAGCTAGAAGGGTCCTTAAGGGACACTTAGGGCCACATTTTCATTTTACAGGTAAGAAAATTGAAGTCAGGAGAGCTTGTGACTTACCTGAGTTCATATATCTAGGAAGTGACAGGTGTGGGACTCCTCTTCCTTCTTGCTGCTCCATGTCCACAGCCTAAGTGACTCAGGGAATGCTCCTGACATCCTCCTCTCTGATAGGAAGAGGATGTTCAAGAATACTTTGCAGAGAGAAAGAGGAAAGACAAGGGTTCCTCTGTGTCCCCCTAAGGACATTTGTTTAGCCAACAACAAGCTCATGGGGCCAGAAGGAGAGAAAACCAAGGCCAGGAGAGAGGACACACCCTGACATGAATTGTGTGCCATTCTTCATTTTTTCCCCAAGAACAAATTTGATGTCACCAACAAGGTTAGGTGTCTTCTAATCAAAATGAAGACACCAATGGCCAACAGATTGGCCTTAGTTTGGGCAAAGACCCCAAGCTCAAAGGCTTAAAGCTAGGAGGAACCTTAAAGGTCATTTTGTCCAGTCCCCTCACTTTATAGAGGAGGAAACCAAGGCCCAGAGCAGGAGATTCTCTAGAACCATGGTCCAGGTCTCCTCATTCTGAAGCCAATGCCCGTTCCAAGATAGCACGCCACCTCCCCCATCAGCAAGAGACTTCTCTTTATTAAAGGGAAGTGGAAGAGAATCTTCCATCTTGAGGACACCAGGGATTTATTTAAATTTATATTTTGTCATTTATTTAAAATAATTATGTGTACCTGAATGAAACCTGGGTTTTTGTGTTGTCTGACTTTCTCTTCCAGCCGGGGCTGCTGGATTGGCCAAACACCATCTGGATCCCAAATGGAACCAAAGGGATCTAGGAATTCTAGGTGTCCCACAGAGCCATCACCACCTTTCCTCTTTCCTCACAGTCTCAGGGACAACATGCAAACCCAGCTGGGCACTGAAGGCACCTCCTTGTCCAGATTAGCCTCAACTAAGGATCCCTGCCCAGAACGCTCCCTCCTTCATCTAAGTTAAAAAGCCCAAATTGGGGGTGCTGTGTCCATTTCTTTCTTTCCAGTCTGGCTGCCCTGAAGTAAACTATCCTAGAACTGAAACCAGACCAAGGAAAAAGAGCCTTTTCTTTTCCTGATTCTCTTTCCTCGGTGTTTATTTAAACATCTTCTCTTGTCTAAAAACAAACCCCAAATTAAATTATTTTGTAATATTAATATGTAGGATTCAATGTCATACTCAGGATGTCTCTATTCAAAGACTCCCCCTCGTCCCTCTTCAATGCTTGTTTTAAAAGTCACTTTTCCCCTAAATATGAGGAGCTCTCACCTGGCCTGGCCACATGTGTCCTAAGAGGCAGACTTTGAGCCCCTGGTCTTTTTAACTCCAAGTCCAGCCCTTTCCCCACATCAATATTAATATAAACTAATGGTCAAGTGGACATCATGGAAAGGTGATTTTGACATACAGAGTTGATGTTCTTACCAAATGGGAGAATGATTTCTGAAAGACCAAGAAAATCAACTCGAATTCATATAGTATATCTTTAGCAAAAGCCAGTGTGGGATGGTGGCAAGGACGTGAGAATGTAGAGTCAAAAGACCTGAATTCAAGTCCCAGCCTTGTTACTGAAGACTTCTGTGACCTTGGGCGAGTCTCTAGGCCTCAGTTTCCTCATCTGCAAAAACTCTTAAGACATTGAACAAAATCATTTCAGAGATCCTTTCCATTCTAAATCAGTGAGTTTGTAGTCATCCATTGTCCTGAGTTCATGTGTTGGATATTGATGAAGCAGAGACTGGTGGAGATGCAGAACTGGATTATATTTTTGCAGATTCAAAATTGCTAAAATAAAGAAGTCTTGGTCATTTTTTCCAGTGTGAACCTTCACCCTCTCCCTATAACACATTAATGACCAGTCACCATTTCCAGGCAAGATAAAACACTTTCAGAGGAAAACAAATAGACCTTTCTATAACAAATATGCTCCTTGATTTGGACAATTTCTGACCGTGGAGCTTTTGAGATTGATTGCAATACTGTGTCAGAAAAATCTGAGACCGATTTTCCGTTGTTGTAAGGTCCTAAAGAGAAATTGTTATTTTCTTGTAAGTTCTGTAGTCCCTTTGTTTCCATAGAAAAATAAGCGCGTGTAGATAGTGTATAGGTAGACTAGCTAGTGTGCCGTTAGCCTAATTCCCTACAGCTTCCAATCTACCTAAAAGAAATGTTGACTCTGGTTTTGTTAAAAAAAAAAGAAAAAAGAATAAAAGACGTCCTATAGTCAATGGCAAGAAAGGTCCTCATTCTGGGGCTAACTTTGCTGATACTCAGGCTTTGCCTTCTATTCACTCATATCACCGTAAAGGAATGTCAAATAAAACCTCTTTGTTATGGCACCTGGTGTAGACTCCTGATTGTGAACAGAAAGGTCTCCCCTATAGTGGCCTTGGGGTAATTTGGATGAATGCACTAAGGGGCCTATGGGTTGATGGAGACTTTTCCTGAGGTTGTCAGCATTCCCCAAACTGGTCCATGGGTCCATTGCTTCAGCTACATTCCTCTCTGGCCACTTGGAAAGAGGTGGAACCACCCACCTGCAGAGAGAGGCTCTTTTTTCTCCCTTGTCCTCTGGTAGCTGGATTGGGATAAGAATCCACATGCCTCCCCACTCACCCACCCACCATGGTGTTCATGCCCATCTGTGCTGACTGAATTACCCTCCTCCCCCTCAAGTCAGTGGCTGGTTAGAGATCAGGGCTAGTGCTCCCCTGTGTGAGCTCACACACATACTTGAGCCACTAGCAGAAATCAGTCAAATAGGTAGTTGGTGAAATGCCTATGTTATGCCTGTTCTAGATGTGAGGAGACAAAGTCACAGTGAAATATATTCCCTGCCCTCAAGAAGCTTACCTTGAGGGAATGGACTTTCCCCATCCCCTTGTATCCCCAGAATCTAACATAGTGCCTGGCACATAGGAAGTAAGTAGTAAGCACTTGTTGACTGACTAACAAACTTCTCCTAGTGTCCTTATATAAGTACATGAGCACACCAAGTGAATCCAGGGTCCTTTTGAACAGAAAGGGTATGATATGTAAGCTGCCTTTGGAAAGAAACAAGAGTCAAAAACATCGAGGTGGGGAGGGAAGGCATTCCAGGCATGAGGGGTAGCCAGTGCAAAAGATGGGAGAAAGAAGACTGATCTGGATCTGAGGTCTAGTTGGACCACAGAATTAAGGAAGATGACTTGGGCATCTGTCACAGGGCTGGACAGGTGGACAGTGAGGATTTCTTTAATGGTAAATGGGGAACAAAAGGATCTTCACCCCAACACCATGTTTACAAGGCTGCTGATGACTGGTCCATTCTCCAGGTGGTCTGGGGTTCTTTGTCAAGTGGGCAAAAGGGGTGAACTCTCTCTGCTCCAAGAAACTGGTGGAAATCCTGGTATTGCAGAAATACAAAATATGTCTAGTATTTCCTGGGAGCTGTTAGCCTTTGGGGGCGGGGGCGGGGAGCACTGGGAGACAGATCTCATAGAGGACAGTTCTTAACATCAAAACATTTTCATTTTGAAGCAATCCTGGAGGACCAGTCCAGACATTCAGATGAGATTTTGGAAATGCCAAACACAATGAAACATCCAGGGAAAGCCCCGAATGTGAAAGTGTGGAGATGTGCCCTTCTGTCTAACCGCTTTAAAAAACAGACCTGAAGGTTCCAAAGAGGCTCAAAAAGGTCTGCGATATTTAGTAATCAAGCGTGAGGAGAGTTACCGGGAAGGCCAGAGGCCAGACGAAGCTAGGAAACTGAAGGCCAGCCTCCGGAATTATGGCCGTCGGGAATTTGTGGAGATTTGGTCACACTTAGATGAATACACATGTGGCCTCTCACAAGCAACTTCCTACCTCTGAGTATCAGTGTCCTCAGTATCAGGATTTGGAGTAAATGGTGCCTAAAGACCTTCTAGAACTGCCTTTTCCTCCCACTGCAAGGCCTACCCTGCAGAGATGAGTTCTCCATTGAATACTCTGACTGCATCAACCCTGCTCTCTCTTACTGGATGGGGCCTTGGTCAAAGCTGGGGCTGCATTTCTGATTTCTTCTTTTCCAGGTCAATGGAGACCTACGTTGGCTTAAAGACTCTATGACTGTCCCTTCTTGTCCCAAAGGCACAGAGACTGATGATAACATTCTAGGTCCATGGATAGAGAACCAGGTAAGGGAAAGCTGGAAGTTGACATTGAGCTTAGATTATTTCCCGCTCCCCACCTCCCAAAGATAAAGAAGTAGTGGGAAGTGGGTTTGCTATTATACATGGCTGCAGCTAGATGACATGGAAAAGGAAAAGTTAACTGTGGGGAATTGCAGAATTCCAAAACAGGAAGGGAATGAGGCAGCAAGCTGGTCCAACTGAAGATTCCATTCTCCACTGAAGGAAAATCTGTCCACTCCTCCAGAGGCAACCCATCCCACTTTGGGGAAGCCCCAATCCTAGGAAGCTTGTCCTGACCTCTAGCCGAAATTTACTGCTTCACAACATTCACCTATTTGCCTCCAGTCTGTTCTCTAGAGTTGAGAACAAATCTAAATCCCTATTCCATAACAGCCTTTCAAAATCAGGACCCTTCTATCATGTCCCATCCCCTCAGCCTCCAAGCCCTCTTCCAGCTCAGTCTTCCAAAGCTCCTTCACCTCTTGGTCATAGAACGTACATTTTAGGACTTTCTGAAGGACCATTGAACCATTGAGGCTTTGCAATGTGTTTGAGGTTGTTCCTACCAAGCAGGGGTCTTTAACCTGAAGTCCACAAATGTGTTTGTTTCAAATGTTTTTATAATCATATTTTAATATAATCAATTTCTTTTGGAATTCTCTGTATTCTATTTCATACATTTAAAAACCTGATTCTGAGAAGGGGTCCACAGACTTCACCAGATGGACAAAGTGGTCCAGAAAAAAAAAAAAAGAACTCCTGAGGTAGACCCTACAGAAAAGAAGATTAAAAATCCAAAGGTACCACCAAGAAATACATCACTAAAGACTAGTCAGAGGAAGAAAAAAAACCAGTTGTATTTGTTGGCAGCTACTTGGCAGGGGCTATCAGAAAAACTGGGCCCTTCTACCTCCCCATAGGCTAGTCAGCTTGACTAACTGAGAGGGCTAGCTTCTGACCACATAGAATTAATTCATCCACTGAAAGTCTATTAAATGACTGCTGACCCAGAAAAGCTGATGATGTGAGGTGTCGAACCTGGTAGAAGCAGCAGCTTCCAACAGGTGGTCTCTCTTGGATGGACTCCATCCAGTGACAGTGACAAGATGGGATCTCAAAAAGGATGGAGAAGAACGGTTTTACTTGATCCCTAGCATAATGTCATGAGGGCCACCACTGACCATGTGGAGAAGAGACTCCACCAACACAGCTTGTACAAGGGCCCCAGCCCATTTGCCTCTTTCCGATGCTTTGTACTTTAGTATAATACTTTGTAAATGTGAAAGACAGAGAGGAATTACAATGTTGACGTCTCCCACCAGCAGTGGGGCCATAGTGGAGTCTTCCAGAGTGGCAGCAGCTGCTGTCAGGGAGGATCACAGATGCCTCAGACTGTTCAAAAACTCCCAGGACAAAGTCAACTGGAAAGACAATCCAGGCTGGCTTCCTGTACAATAGGACAGTGTTGGCTGAGGAGGTGAAAAGTGAAGTGACTGGCTCAGTCGCAGACTTAAGAAACTGTGTCAAGCTTTAATGAGGCTTATCTCACATCCTTCCAATAACCGTGGCTAGAAGTCAGCTATTCAATTCTGTTTTAACCATTCTGTAAATGCATGCCATGATCCTTTTATGCCCAGCATTCCCTTTTCTGTGTGGGGATAAAAACTTATTCCATTCATGATTCATGTTTGTATTTGCAGGACTTTTTCATTTACCTACTTTCTAAGAAACCTCTTGAACTTCCAATACCACCAACATGTCTATAATTAGCAACTCCCTAGGATACCGAGCCATTTCAAAACTGGGAGCTTACTCCCCCTATTATAAAGTCAGGTTTTTCTAGAGCCATGAACCACATCAGCTGGGTAAAGGCCAAGGACTACTGCAGGCCCCTAAGCCTAGGGCCTTAGAAAGTTGCTTCTAACCAACCTCCCAGATGTTGTTTCCTTCCAAGTGCGTGACCACGACAAACTCCTGAGACTTATCAAATATGAAGATTCAGGATCATTTTGGGGATTCCTCCAGAGACAGACGATATAGCAACCAAAAGGAGTCTAAAAATCAACTCTAAAAATCAAGAAGTCCTGAGCAAGAAACTAAAGAAATTAGATGCACAGACATGTAAGATTAGAGACACCGCCAATGGAAAGTAGTAGTTGAAGAAGAGAAACTTGGATGTGGGATGCCGAGAAATGGGGAAAGAATGGTATTTGTTCTGCTATGCATATGACATGCTTTTTTCTTACTTTGTGTTTAAGTTGTAATATTTACATTCACAATACATTTCCTTTTCTTAGTGTATATTTAGGCTTCAGTAATTAAAAAAAGAACAAAAGAACAGGGCGGCTAGGTGGCACAGTGAGTGGAGAGGAACTGAGTTCAGATCCGACCTCAGACACAACACAAAAACTATCCATGTGACCTTGGGCAAGTCACTTAACCTCAATTGCCCTCCAAAACAGAAAAAGAAAAAAAGGAATAGTATTTGGATCTTTGTATCAGGGCAGGCATTTGGTCAGAGATGGAGAATATCTAGTGAAGGAAGATTATATCGAAGACTTATAGATCTTAGACAACTTTAAACTAAAAATGAATAGGGGGAGAGAAAACCATCCCCGTACATCATTAAGCCAGAGAGCACAGAGAGAGATAGGTACGATTCAGGAAGAACATCAGGGGAGAAGCCTATTAATATACTGGAGACAACGTTCAAGATTGGAGACAGTTATTAATTATTAATTAAGCATTATTATGCTTACAGCCTCAGATGTCTTTGTGCAATGAAGGCTCAAAGCATGAATGACATATCTGAGTGAACTAAGATGCCAACAAAAGGAAATAAATGCAACTTGAGAGGTCTTGTGGAAATTTGGTGGAACATGACTCATGGCTGGAATATGGCAATGGAAGGAAATACTTTATTCAAAAGAAATAGAGATCAAAAGAAGCCATGGAGGCAAATGGCCTGTGGAGAAAATGTTCCCATGAGGAACTCCAGAAAGCAGGGCGGGGCCACCTAGAAGGTGGGGGGACTAATGAAGGAGAGAAGGAGAGAAGACTGTTCCGGGTGTGGGTGGTGCTCACCACCGATGGCTCAGCAGGTAGGAGAAAGCGTGCTGAACACAGCTGGCAGGGGCCTCAAAGCTTGCAAAGCATTTGTGTATCAGAGCTCCTTGGAGCTCCCCAATCCCCGGGAGGCAGCACCCCAGGTGTCACCTTGTCTTCTGGCCATCTTGACTCAGGCCCGGGAAGTCCTGGGCCAGAAACTGCTCAGATTTCACTTCTCTCCACACAAGGCACCTAAGCCTCCACTATAAAATGGGGAGAGTTGGAGCCCCACCTCGCTGGGTTTTCACAAGGATCAAATGAGTGTAAAGAGTCTGCAGTGACTCTTATTACTGTTCTTGTGTCGGTTCTAATCATGTTCCTCCATCAGGCCCTAGTCTGTGCCCTCCCACCCCCACCCCCATCGACTTTTAGCACTACAGAAAAGTGAGCTTTTATTCATATTTCGCCTTTCTACTATGGTGCCACTGAGAGGAAGATTTCCAAAAACTGTGCATGAAGACACCTGGATCTAAGCATCTGCTTGGTAGGGCAGCTGAGGATGCAGTGGGTGCCTTCTTCATCTTGTGGCCTGTATCAATGGGTGAATGACTGACTGAATCAATAAAAGCATTTATTAAGGGCTTCCTATGTGTCAAGAACTGGAGATACAAATAGAAAGGTAAGGCAGCCTCTGCTCTCACAGAGCTCACATTCCAACAGAGCATATTGGAGCTGCCAGTCAGATGGAAAAGCCCCATGGTCATAGGGGGCAATAGTCTGCATCTTCCTGGGTTTCTCTGGTTCAAGGATACAGGCAGGAGTTGGGATGAAGAGGAAGACCATGGGACCAAGGGCTAAATTACTTATGAAAGGAAGGATCAGCATATGACACTGACATCTGGGGGGCCAGTGTAGATGGACAGAATGAACCTCCAAAGAAGAGGAAAGGCTCTCAGGTGAGGATAGGATGGGGTGGGCTCCAAGTGGCTACGGCACTTCTCACACTGACTATGCCACCTAACCAGTCAGTTCAGTGACTTGCTGAACAACATTAAGCAATGACTCAGATTCTCAGAACAAAAGAATAGTTCCCAGACCCACCATGACCCTGACCTGAAAATTCTCAGCTCCTTGAACCTGAACGAAGCTTCATAAACCAATACCAAGGATAATTTGGTGTTCTTCCTTTTGGGGGATGTGTGCTGGAGGTGCTATGTCTTTTCACAATTGTTGACTGCTAAACTCCAACTCTTGGAGTGAGAGGTGTGTGTGTGTGTGTGTGTGTGTGTGTGTGTGTGTGTGTGTGTGTGTGTGTGTGTGTGTGTGTGTGTGAAGAAGCCCAGTTGAGACATGTTGGGCCTGCCTTGGCTCCCCAGTTGGGGCTCCCAACGTGGCATCCTCAGAGCTCCGAAGGGGAACAGAAAGCTCTTGCCAGAGGTTGATTGGTTAATTATCCTCTAGTCATCTAAATGGTAAATGGGGGAGTCAGACGTTATGAAGTAATTACATGTCTAGTCCTGGCACTGCACAGATAAAAACTAGGCTCTTTCTAAATTGGTGGCAAGCTACAAAGTGGAAGTGAAGATGAAAGCATAGGCTGCCCTGAGAAATGTCAGCTTTGCCTCCATCCTCCCCAGGGTACACGGTGGGGGGAAGGACCACATCCCAGTCATCTGAGATAGGCTGGAATAGCTGAGACCAGCTCTCCAACGGCTGCTCCATCCATGGCTTGAAGTTTCTAAAGCACCTTTTGTCCTTCTAAGTCCCACAACAAAGGTCTATGATGGGATGACAGATGGAGAGCTGGAAGGAACTAGAGGTTTACCAGAGGAAGAGGATAAAGTCCAGAGGGGTTCAGTGACTCGCCCAACACCACACAGCCAGAAAACTAGGGCTCAACTTTTACTCAGACAATCATTTCTCTTCCTAGACCTCAGTTTCCTCATCTGGAAAAGGGGACTGGGTTGGACTAGCTGACCCTGTGATCCCTTCCAGACTAGACTTATGATCCCATAATCCTTTGGGGCAGGCATTACGAGTGTGGAATCTTATTTGAGACTAAGACAGCAGCACTCAGTAACATTCACACAACAATCATATCTTTTGATCCTAACTTTCTCCTATCTGAAATATACCCTGAAAGCATTACCAGAAATAACAAAACAAGGCAGACTAAATGAATGGAGTGACAAAGTGGCACCTTGGCAAAAGACAAAGAGAACAACTGAGCACCTGCTTGTTGTAAGGCTGGATGTGCCAGGATTCCTGGAACCTGTGCACTTACCAACCCGGAAGCTGCTGGTATCCAGGGTCAAAGTGAAGAAAATTTGTCTAATGGTCAGAGACAGTGCTGCACAGCTGGGAGAGTGCAGGAAGCATGGCTTAGCAGGTCAGAATGGCCACGGGGCAGGGCAGCCAATCCTTCTCAGGAAAATAAGAGGCAGAAACCATGCCTGGGGCCTCAGGCCTCTGAGAATGCCCAGAGCTGGGCTCATACACAGAGGGAGCTCCAGACCACACACAAAGAGGAGATTCTGACCCACAGACAACCGTAAGACAGGGTGGGTAGGACTCGTGCTTGGCATGGAGAAGTGGCGGGGCAGGTTGCCCTGTGCAAAGGGAAAAAGACAAAGGAATCCCGGCATCTTTGGGGAAAAGGATACTATTCCTCTCCTAGGCCCCCTCTGCACTCTGTCCCAGCGTGCTGAGGAGCCGACTCCACAACTGTGCCACGTTCTCTGAGGTCAAACGCCCAGGGCCCAGACCTCACTATTATTGCCAAGTCAACAGGTACTTATTAAGGGCCTGGGAACTGGGCTAAGCCAAACACACTCAGCTGCTGTCACCAAAGGAACATGAGGACACCCTTAGGATGGTGGGGAATTCACAGGCATGGCTGCCCCCACCACTCTCCACCCCGGCCCACCTGGAGTCTCCCAGGGTGGATGGCGACGAGGAGGACCCCACCACAAGGCACCCAGTGAGAGAACTGGCCAGACAAGCCTTGTTCAGGGCAACTCCTGTTCCATTAAAATATAATATTCTGAATAATAAAATATTCCGGCTAATAGTTCCCACTTGTTGAACACTTTCCTTCCCAGAAGCCTTATCTCTCACCTTCTCTTGGGTCACCTTCTGCTCACAGGGCCTCCTGAGATTTTCCTATTTTCCTCTCCTTGGCCATTTTTCTCATGAGAATGGACCCAGTCTGCCGTCACTGATATGTCCTGCCACGGCCCCTTACGCGTGTTCTTTCTGTGAGGGGGTGGGAACTGCTGACTGGCAATCAGACCCAGACTTTCTCCAAGAATCTCTGCCAGCCCAAGTCTCCTGTTCCAGGCCCAGCCTCCTGGATCCCCCAGCCTCATTTGCGGCCTGATTTGGGGCACTAAGAGTGTCTCCTCTGAGCTAGGGTTTATAGGGCACAGAGAGGGAAGCATCTCGACAAGCCATCTGAACCTTGACTAGAGGACAGTCATCCTCTGAGGCAGAGAGGTGAGCTAGCCAAGTACTAAAGACCCACCTTCCTCTCTCCAACAGGGCAGCCCACTAGGCCCCATAGCCCTGTTCTCCATCCCTCCTGCACCTGACTGGGCAAGTACCAGGAGGCCTGTCCGTGCCTCAAGGCCCCAGCGCCCTGTTCTGGGTCGTCTTGCTGGCTCAGCCTCTCCTGTGATGTCAGAGTTCATTGTATAACTGGACAAGTATCACACCTATCCAGGTGTGGAGGGCAGGGTGCCTCTGTTTCCACCAGAACTTCCTCCTTGCTTCTCCAAATGATTCTCTAATGCCAGAAATGATCCATGGAGTCCAAGAAGGCCTTCCTCCAACCCCACCCCAGAATTAGCCTTGCCCAGCATCAGATTCCCAAGTATTTTCCTGAATTCTCCTTGGCCTTCCTCAGCTCCTGCCCTCCCATTCTACCCAGCCACCAAGCCTAACTGCTTGGCTTTCCGTCTCTGACCCAACGTCTTTGCATGGAAGTAATGGGGGCCTGCCCTCCTGCCAGCAGGTGCAGCCACATCCTGGACTCCAGGACCCAGAGTCACCATTGGTCTGGCCAGGTGTGGGCTCTAAGGGGCTGCAGGTGCCAGCATCGACCCACATCCCTTCTCATCCCAGGCATGGGTCCCTCCTTCCTTCCCAGGAGTGGGCACCCTCTTCGCACTGACCCAAGCTCTGCCAGAACGTGCTGGCAGGAGGGCGCTCTGGAATCCAGGACCCAGAGTCACCGTTGGCCCGGCCAGGCTCGGCGCCACGTGTAGGCTCCAAGGGGCAGCCCTTTCCAGGTGCGGGGCCCCTCCTCGCGCTGACCAGACGCCCCTGCCTTCTGCACGGCCCCAGCTCCTCCAGGCAGCAAAGAGGCAGATACCCCATCAATGTCGGGGGGCCTCAGTTTCCTCCTCTGTAAAACGCGAGGATGGCAGTGGAGGGCCCGGGGGTCTTTGGCAGCTCCCTGGCCCCTGTCCACCTGCGGTCAAAGGCCCCAGGCTCTCACCTGCAGCCCTCCCGGCCCCGCCCATTTCCCCCCCATCCCGCAGCGTCGAGATGGGCTCTGGCGCTGGCGTTCCAGGCCGTAGCTGCCCAGCTCCGTCCCCTGAGGCTCCGCTCCGCACCGGCAGGTGGCGCCGCCGCTCGCCCTCGTCCAGCCTTCACCCCGGCGAGGCGCGCGCGCCCCGCGCCCTTCCTCTGCCCCCGCCCCTTCCTCCTCCCCTTCCTCCGGAGGGGCGGGGCCTGCGGGCGCGCAGGCGCGGAGGCTCGCGGCCGGAGGCGGAGGCGGAGGCAGAGGCAGCGCGCGGACCGGCTGCGCTCAGTGTGGGCTCCGAGCGGCGGTTAGCGGGAGGCCCGCGACAGCCGGGAGCGGGGGGCGCGCGGAGCGGCGGCGGGGAGCCATGATCCCCCCTGAGGAGGCGGCGGCGGCCGGAGCGGCCGGGACCCCCCCGGAGCGGGCGCGGGGCCGGACGCGGGGCCTGCTGCGGGACATCCGCACCCCGGTGCGCCGGGAGCCCTTCCAGGAGCGCTATGGCCTGAGTCCGGGCCGCGAACTGGGCAGGTGAGCGGGGGAAACTGAGGCACGCAGCGGGGAACCTGCCTGGGGCAGAGCCGGCCCCTCCGCAGAGTGGTCGACGCTGCTTCCTCCTGGGGCTCGGACCCCAGCCCGAGGCCCCCGGAAGCCGGCCCCTGGCCTCGGCCGCTCGGCCCGGCCGGGGAGGCCTGTGCTAGTGCGGGCCGCGTCCGCAGGTGCCTCCGCTGGCCGGGCTCCCCGCCCCGCCGCCCCGCGGGCCCGCGCGCGCAGGGTCGGGCGGGGTGCCCCCTCTGATTCCTCACATATGTCTGTTCCCTCTCTGCTCCCTACGTTCAGGGCCTCGGCGCCCTCACGACCGGCGCATCGGACGCGGCTTCTCGTCCTGTGGTTAGGAGAGCTGTGAGCACGGGACAGCCAGAGCAGGAAGGAGCCAGAGGGGGAGCAGCCCCCCGGTCCCTGCCGCTTCTCTGGAGCCTCCCGGAGGTGCCTCAGATCCTTGCGTGGCTGAGAGCAGCGCAGCCGGGCCAGCCAGACCCCAGGGATACAATGTATCTGTCACTGTATACAATGTTGGCCCGGCTCTGCTCAGGGATTGTTTCAGTTGTGTTTGTGCCCCAGCACCGACACCGAGCGTGGCAGGGAGCCGAAGGGGCCAGAAGTGTGTTGTGGAGGCACAATCACCATTTCTTAGCAGTTGATTGGCTGTGGGATAGGATCGAGGGTCAGGAGGGGGCAGGCAGCCAGTGGGACCCCAGGAGGGGAGCGGGTGGCCCAGGGTTGGTTTATTCCAGATGCTTGTGAGATAGACGGGTGAGAGCTGGCCCGTGGGCAGTTGAGGCTTCAGGACAGAAGGATTGGCAGGAACAGAGGCAATCAGAGATTGCCCAAACACCTACTCTGAGTCCGCCTCGAACTGTGGGAGGTGGAAGTATAGGGTGGGCTGCCAGGCCTGCCCACAGGGAGCTGATGTTCTAAAGAGAAAAGCAGTAAGTTCTATAAAAAAGATAGGCCAAAAAAATGGAGAGCTAGGAAATCCAGTATGTCCAGAGTAGTTCAGTCCAAGGTGATTTGGGCGGGAGGGCACTGGCAGAGGCAGCAGATTAGGCTTCCCACAGCAGGAGCTGCTTCAGTCTGTGAGGACAGAGTACATTCCAGAGGCGGGGGTGGGCAGCCAGCATTCTGTAATTGGGGCTGGGGGTTCCAGAGCCTCTTAGATTTCTTAGAGGGAAATTTTGCCTTGTGAAAGTCAATCCTTGTAAACACTGATCTAAGATTGTCACCGGTTAAAGCCTAAATTACCAGGTGGTTAGTGTTTTAAACAATAGTTTTGTTTACAAAAACTATTTGGTAGAGCAGGAACATAGGACTCAAGTAGAAACAGATCCCTGTGGCTCACGTGCTGACTGAGAAAACCACAAACGGACATTACCTATGTTGGGTTACATTTTCATTTTGTTCCATTGTAATCTGGCTGGGACCACCCTCGGGTTGGGTGCATTGAGTGTGTCACCTCTGTTGTGGATGGGAGTTTGACATGATTCTTTATTATTAGGGTATTATGTTAATTTAGGATGGTAATTTGATCATTTAAAAATTAAGTGAGCTGGGCTTTTTTTTTAAACTATTTAAGAATATAGTATCTTAACTAACTTTGTGGTTTGTCTAGCTCTGACTGAATATGACTGGCCCAAATTTTGACCAAGGAAATGAGCTTACATCCTCAATGGGCACAGTTGGTTTTAGGCTGGCTTTATTGACATTGTAGTTTTTAAGAATTCTGTTTCTGGAGAATCTGTGGCCGCCTAAGTGTGTGTTGCTTCATTTCATTCCAGAGGCAAATTCGCCGTGGTGAGGAAATGCGTCAAGAAAGACTCTGGAAAAGAATTTGCAGCGAAATTCATGAGAAAAAGAAGAAAAGGCCAAGAGTGCCGGACGGAGATCATTCATGAGATTGCAGTCCTGGAACTGACGCAGGACAACCAGCGCGTCATCGACTTGCATGAAGTCTATGAGACTTCGTCGGAAATGATCCTGGTGCTGGAATAGTGAGTGTTCCCCCTTAGATGGCAACGTCTGCATTGGCCGGCCTGGCCCCTTCCCTGCACAGCAGACTTCTGCTTGTCACATCTCTCTTCAGTAGTGTGAGAGTGCTCTGAGTGGTGAGCATTCTTCACAAGCTTCACAGGCTGAGGAGTCAGCAGACTCCAGGAGAAACGCACTCACATAGTAGGATGCTTCTGTATAGCATCTTATTTTAGGAAAAAAGATCATGTCCATGCCTTTTTCCATTCTGAGAGGCGGCGCCTCCTCTCCCAGAAGGTTCCCAGTCTACTGCAGGCAGCCTCCAAGACACAGTCTTCCTCTTGTCCCATCACAGAGCAGAATAGTTTTGTCACTCAGAAGCACTGATATAGAGAGTTGGAGGGGCCTTCTAGGCCAGCCCACCCACCAGAGCCTTTCCAGCAGACTCCAGAAGGGGGAACTCACCACTTCTAGAGACAGCCCACTCCACACAGGGACAGGCCTTTATTGTTAGGAAGATTTGCATCAAGTCTGAACCTTCCTCTCTTGGCTCTTTACTCCTTCTGTCCTGAGGCCCAGCAGAACTAGCCTGTCCCCTCCTGGGCATGGTGACCCTTTGGGTACTTGGAGGGGGCCAGCATGGTCCTGTCCATCCTTCTTTAACTTCCTTAACTGGTTCTCATATGACATGGAAGCCAGGCCTTTCACAGCAGGGGGTGCCCAGCTGAAGGCAGCTGGGAGCCATAGGGTGGCCCTGGTTCTCCTTCGAGGCCCCAGAGGGCATTCAATCTGAGGGAGCTTGCAGGCCAGTAAAAGCCTCTCCTTTGCGCTTTTTGTAGTTTTTGTATCCAAATGCAAGATGTCACTTTTGCCCCTGTTGAATTTCTTCTCGTCAGCCTGTCAGGATCCTTTTGGATGCTGTCTCTGACACCCACAGTGTAGTTTTTGGTGTCAGCTGTGCATTGGGTGGGCAAGCCACCTCTGGCTCTATCCAAGTCACGAATGAAAATGGTCAAGAGCTGGGGCTGGGAGCAGATCAGACAAGTCCTGGAATTGAGCTAACGTGTCCAGAATTCAGATGATTACAGCTTGCCCCCATTCAATCAGAGGGAGACTTGGGTTTTATGGAAGCCTATTTTCCTGTTCGTTAGATGGCTTTTCAGAACAAGGGATCTTAAGTGAGAAATGTCCCCATATGGAAAGTTGTGTTCCAGAGATAACCCAGGCAAGCAGGGCTATAGGAGTAGTCAGTCCAGAACCAGGGAATCTTCTGAAACATGAATTTGTAACCGGGTTCTTGTCCCTTCAAGAGCCCTAGTGTCAGATAACATTGTAACTTCTACTCCTGTGTTCTGCCCCTCCTTTGATGCTGTCTGTCCCAAAGGTCTCTTAGAATCAAGCATTTTTGTTTTAAGGTGGGAATTTCTTGAGTCTACAGATGCTTAAGGAGTCCTAGATCCATAAACTTGTATCAAGGGCAAAATTATGTCTTGATCTTAAGCTCCTAACAAATTCCTTCAGTTATTATTTAAATTCCTTTAACCTCTAACTGAAATTTCTTTCATTTATTGAATTACTTGGTTTTACCAGACTGCTCAAGAGATCCATCTCGCACATGTAGACACACACACACACACACACACACACACACACACACACACACACACACACACACGGTGGGAACCCATGTTGTAGGAGCTGGACATTGGGAAGAAGGAGATGCTGACCCAGAGGTTCCCAGCCCCAGGGCTTTGCTTAGATAACAGGAGCACTGCTCCGAGCAGTTTAAAACTTGGCAGATTTCTGTGTTTGTGGCATTAGCTCCTAGTAGCCCCAGACAGGGCCCCACTCCCTCTCTGGGGTGGTTAGGCTCCCGCTTTTTGCCTCTCTCCTCTTAGAAGGATTTATTTTAAGAGAAGCCCCGACAGCAAGATCAGCTGTCAGAACCCAGCCCTTCCTCTTAGTCCTCGTACCTTCTGCCTGCTCAACAATCTGGCTCCTTCTGTCTTCTGGGACTGTCTCCCATGCCTGGAATGGTCTCTCTTCTCACCTCAGACTCCCCACTGGCATCTCGCCTTCTGCCAGGAGCCTTTTCTTATGCTTTCCCTCTGAGACCAGCTCCCCCCCCCCCCCACTGAACTGGGAGCTCCTTGAAAGCGAAGCTGGTTTTCTGAAATTCTTTGTGTCCCTAGTACTTGACGGTGCCTGGCGCCTAGTAGGGCCTTAAAATGCTCCTAGACGCGGTTTGGCAAGCTTTGAACATAACTCGGGGTAGGACCCCAAGGCATAGAAGCCACTAGAGCCCAGGAACCGTATTGCTCTGGAAGAAAAACAGGGACAAAAGGTGGAATTTCTCACAGCCTTGGACAAGACAGCATTTGCCAATGTCTTTTTTAAAGGGTTCCCTCGAAGTCCCAGTTTTTACTCCTTCCAGGGATGTCTCTTTTCCCTCGTGTCCTGCTCCATTTGCCTTGCATTTTTCAAGAAGCAGCAGGTCTTCCTTTCAGATGTTGGCTCGTTGGCTGGTCTTAGGGAGGGAGAGCAAAGTATCACCACTTAGTGAAGAGGCAAGCCTTTCCAAAAAGTGAAAATTCCTGCCAGTGTATTCCAGGAAATTGTTGGTAAGATTTCTCAAGAGAAAGGGACAGAGGAGATGAGTGGGAAATCCCTGAGTGCATCGTGGTTAAGCTTCCAGATGGGGTTTAGAGTCAGCAGAGAGGTTTGTCGGCCTGCCTAACCTCTGTCCTCTCCCCTCTTTGAAAGGGCTTTTGCCCTTGTCTGTAAAATGGAATGATCCTTGAGGCCCTTGTGCCTCCATCGGCCTGAGGCCAAGTAAGAGAGCCCCACCTTAACCCTGGGAAAAGCCTTGTTTTCCTTTATAAGTGTACGTCACTTCTGGAGTTCCTTTTAACTTGCTATGATGTCTCAAATGTGCTACAACCTTCTTTCTTGGAGAAGAATATCATATTCCAAAGAGTCATCTTTCAGTGCATAACATTGGTGTATTATAACCTTTTCTTTTCATTCCAAATAAATCTGAATTTAAGAGAACAGCCTCTTTTAGAGCAGTGTGGTAAGTACTCTGCCCTCTGCCCTGTGCCCGGTTGCCTTTGGAGGCCTGAGGGCTCATTCAAGCTTCCCAGATGGAGGCAGGGCCCAAACTCCAAGTCTTGGGGCCCCCAAATCAGAGACTCTTTCTACAACAGGAGCAGCATTTTTATTTGATCATGAAGAAGAACATGATTGTGGTTGTGCTTGAGATCACTCCAGCTTCCCCTGTGGGAGTTGCCTTCAGATATAAAGTGTGACTGCCCCGATGAGGGCTGGGGTCCCAGGGTTTAGTATGAAGCATGTCGTGTTGGCTTGAGGCCATAGCAAGAGGCTCATCAATGACTTGTCCTTGTGAATTGTGCTGACCACAGGTGCTAAGCAGAGAGCTAAAGCTGCCTTCTCAGAATAGAAGTGATTTCTTTATTGGACCTGCCTTTTTCAATTGCAAAGAAATTGAAGCAAATACATTATTTGTACTTTAAAATCCCTTCAGAAGGCTGATCTGCTGACTGCCAAAATATTTGTGCCGCTCAATGTGGCTTAAATGGGAAAACTAACGCTCTCTGACGTTTCTCCCTAGTGCTGCTGGAGGTGAGATTTTTGACCAGTGTGTAGCTGAGAGAGAAGAAGCCTTTAAAGAGAAGGACGTTCAGAGACTCATGAGGCAGATTTTAGAAGGCATCTCCTTTTTACACGCCCACAACATCGTTCATCTTGACTTGAAGGTGAGGTTTCATTTTCTTATAAACTTCATTGTGGAGACTGAGAAAGGCAAGTGGCCTGTGCCCTTGTGAGATGCTCTGTGCAAGGCACAGGGTGGCCAGTATGGTCTGAGTCTCCTTAGGGAGCAGACAAGGTCCCTTGGAGGAGCACTTCCAGGTCACGACAGAACAAACCCCCAGTCTGCCGTTGGGGCCCCACCTTCCCCCCTCTCAACCCTTCACAGTCTGGCTCTGATGCCATTCCTCCCCCACTGCTCTCCCCAGCTGAAAGCTGCGTTAACTTTAACCCCAGTTAAACTCGGGGTTTACTGGCCAGATTTCCTTCTCAAAGACCAGGCCTCAAACCCAATTTACTCTGTAGCTCTTGGATTGGACAATAGGTCCCTACCCTCCTGGCACCCTGAGGGTTTTCCCCTCCCAGTTTGATTTTTTTTTAAAGGGGCCCTCCCTTGACTACCTTCTTTAAGAGGCCTGTTCACTGAATGGGTATTACCTCACTCTGAGTGAGAACCTGAAAAGGCCTTAGCCTACCAGGGCCAAGGGCTCCCACTGCATCCTGGGCTATCTCCAGTCATCCTAAAGAATATCTGGCCACTGGCCCAGATGGCTCTGGAGGAGAAAGTGAGGCTGGTGACCTTGCACAGCCCTGCCTCACGCAAATCCAAGTCATCCATTCCCAGGTGTCATGGGCCACTTTGAGAACGAGGGACAGACCCAGCACAATGATCTAGTTCCCAGATCCCTTGGCCTCTCTAGTCCCTCCTGGTGCTCCTCCCCTCTTTTCCTTTGCTGACTCCTCTTCCATATCATGCCCTCTTACTGGGGGTAAATGATGAGATCCCTGGGTGATCTTAGCAGCTCTTTGAATTGAATGGCCAGGCCTGGCTGGTGATTCTCCCATCCGCCTCCCCTGCCCCAGCTTCTCTGTTCACCTCCCAGTTCACATCTCCAGCTGCCTTTCAGATATCTCCAACCAGATGTTCAGTAGACATCTTTAACTCCCATCTCCAAAACAGAATCCATCCTCTTGCCTCCAAACCCTCCTTCCCCCATGTCTCCAGAGAGCTCCCAGGCCTGGAGGTCATCCTGGACCCCTCTCTCACCCCTGCCCCCTTATCCAGTATGGTGCCAAACCCTGTCCATTTCACCCTGGCAGCATCTCCTGTGACCCTGCCACATGCCTCCCCGGTGCAGGTCCTCATCTCCTCTGTCCTGGCTGGGCAGCAGCTGCTGGGGGGCCTGCCTGCCTCCAGCCATGTCACCCCTCCCCTCTTCACTAGACTCCACTGCCTTCCTTTCCCTGGCTTGTCATTCACAGCCCTTCATGACCCAGCCCCTCCTGTGCTAGACAGTCAGCTTTCTGAGGGCAGGGACTGTCTTGTATCCCCAGCATTCAGCACCAAGCCTGCCATGTAGTAGGGTGCCAAAGGAAAGTTGCTTGATTGCTAGATGGTCACACAGATAACCAACAAACATTAAGTGCCTACTGTGTACCTAACGGGATTCTAGAAGCTGAAGTGTAAAGCAAAGTGAGCATAGCCCTGCCACCCAGCAGCGGCAGCGGCAGCGCAGGCTCCACAGATCTGAGACCTGCTCTGAAGGAAGTAGATGCAGGGCAGTTTTTTGTGCAGAGACACTAGCCCTTTGGGGGCTGGGGGCAGAATCCGGAGAAGCCTCATGTTCTAGGACGTCTGAGTTAAGCTCTGAAGGAAGCTGGTGGTTGTGATAGAAGTAGAGAGGGGTGCCTTTTCCTCGGGGCACAGCTAGTGCAGGGGTGCCGTGGAGCGGGGGGCGGGGGGGAGGAGAGGAAGGAAGCTCTTGGGCCAGGCAGAGACCACTTAGGGGACAGAGTCAGAGTGAAGGGAGGAGCCAGCCATGTGAATGGAGTGAAAATTTGTGTCCTGTCAGCCTGTAGTTTATGTTGATGAGAAAGGAGCCAGAGAGTCTTAACCTGCTCAGAGTCTGGGCACCATCCAACCCAAGTCGCTGGGCCTCAGCGGCCACGGGCCCTGCTGTCAGGAGCAGTAACGACATTTTTGCAAAAACAGTGACAGAACCAAGCTGGGAGAGGAAAGGGGGTTTCCCTGAACCAAAGTTCCAGGCATTGCCTTGTAATGTGCTGGCTCTTGTACCAGACATTAGAACTCCTTCAGCCAGTCATTCACTGAGCGTTTATTAAACACTTGTTGTGTGCCCAGCACTGGGCCAAGCTGGAGGATGCACGGAACAGTCAGGGTGCTCAGCTGGTGGCACAGGAAGGCAGGGAGGCCCGGCTGCGTGACCCTGAGCAAGTCACTGCATCTGTTTGCCTTAGGGTCCTCAGCTATACAATGGGGGTCATAATAGCACCTCCCTCCCTGGGTAGTTGTAAGGATCCAGTGAGATAAGAATTGTAAAAGGCTTAGCCCTGGTTGGCACACAATAGGGGCCATGGAAATGCTACATGTTACTTCCATTCTTTCTCAAAGCCCCAGGTGTCTTTCAGAAAGAACATTTTCACTTAACAGTCTTGCAGAGGCCAGGGGCAAGAAGGCTTCTGATGGTGCTTGTGTGAGAACTGTTAGAAATGAGGGCCAAGTCCTGTGAAGGAGAACCCAGTGTCAGAGGGAAAATACTTGCCATTGAGGGTCCAAACCAGGATTTCAGCCGAAGGCTGGAGCTTCCTCAGTGGCCCATCCCTGGCCCAGACCAGCAGGCATAGGCCCTCAGACAACAGGCTGAATTCACCAACATCCAGGCAAGGGGTGGGAGTGAAAGGGAAGTGCTGGAAACTTCTTTGTTCACCATTCCCCGGCCCCTTGGTTCCAAAGTGGGGGGTCATGGGTGTGGAGCATGGCATGGCATGGCAGACTTTTGCTATATGTTGGTCTCCCTGGATTGTTTATCCTCTCTTTTGTGTTGTAAGAGATGGTGGTTGGGCTGAGAGGGGAGGAACCTTTATTTGTTAAATGTATTTATTTAGTTTTAGTTTTACAATATTACTGTTCCACAAACAGTTGAGTTTTAAATTTTCTCTCTTCCTCCCCCCCACTCCCCAAAACTGCATGCAGTCTGATACTGGCTCTACATATATGTTCATATTAAACATATTTTCACAGTAGTGATATTGTAAAGAAGAATCAGAATCAATGGAATGAACCACAAGAAAGAAGAAACAAAATACAACAAAAAAGGGAGAGAGCAAACAGTCTGCCTATCTCTGCATTCAGACTCCATAGTTATTTCTCTAAATGTGGACAGCATTTTCCATCATGAGTCCCTTGGACTTGTTTTACGTCCTTGCATTGCTAAGAAGGGCTAAGTCCATCAAAGGCAGTCATCATACGCTGTGGCTGTTACTGTATACACTGTTCTCCTTGCTCTGCTGACTTCACTCAGCATCAGTTCATATAAGTCTTTCCAGGATTTTCTGAAGTCGGCCTGCTCATCATTACTTATGGCACAATAGCATTCCGTTGCGTTCACATACCACAATTTAAGCCATTCCACAATTGATAGTCATCCATCCCCTCAATTTCCAGCTCTTCACCACAACAAAAAGCTGCCATAAATATTGTTGTACCTGTGGGTCCTTTTCCCATCTGTATGATCTCTTTGGGATACAGCCCTAGTTACTAGTAGTATTGCTGGATCAAAGGTATGCAGTTTTTTAGCCTTTGAACATAGTTCCAAATTGCTCTCCAGAATGGTTGGATCAGTTCACAACTACCAGCAGTGCATTAGTGTTCCATTTCCCACATCTTCTCCAACTTTTATAATTTTCCTGTTTTGTCATGTAAGCCAAACTGACAAGTGTGATGTCATACCTCAGAGTTATTTTGATTTCCATTTCTCTAATGAATAGTGATTTAGAGCATTTTTTATATAACTAGGTAACTTTAATTTCTTCCTCTGAAAACTGCCTGTTCACATCCTTTGACCATTTATCAATTGGGGAGTGACTTGTATTCTTATAGATTTGACTCCGTTCTCTATATATTTTAGAAATGAGACTTTTATCAGACACACTAGCTGTAAAAATTCTTTCCCAGTTTTCTGCTTCCCTTCTGATCTTAGTTGCCTTTGGCTTTGTTATATCTAAATCATGAACCCATTTTGACTATTTTGGTGTATGGTATAAGATATTGGTCTGTGCCCAGTTTCTGCCATACTATTTTCCAGTTTTCCCAGCAGTTTTTGTCAAATAGTGAGTTCTTATCCCAGAAACTGGAGTCTTTGGATTTATCAAAAGGTAGATTACTGTAGCTGTTGACTACTGTGTCTTGTATACCCTAACCTTTTGCACTGATCTACCCCTCTTTTTCTTAGCTAGAGCCAAGTAATTTTGATGATTGCTGCTTCATAATACAATTTAAGATCTGGTATGGCTAAGCCACCTTCCCTTGCATTTCTTTTCATTAATTCCCTCAATATTCTGGACCTTTATGTTCTTCCAGATGAATTCTGTTGTATTTTCTAGCCCATTAAAATATTTTTGATAGATTGATTGGAATGGCACTGAAGAAGTAAATTAATTTAGGTAAAATCATCATTTTTATTATGAGCAGCTAATGTTTTTCCAGTTATTTAGATCTGACTTTGTGTGAAAAGTGTTTTGTAATTGTGTTCATATAGTCCTGGGTTTGTCTTGGCAGGCAGATTCCCAAATATTTTATGTCTGTAGTAACTCTGAGTGGAATATCTCTTTCTGTCTCCTGCTGTTGGGCTTGTTAGTAGCACATAGAAATGCCCATGGTTTATGTGGCTTCATTTTGTATCCTGCAGCTTTGCTAAAGCTGTTTGTTATTTCAGGTCGTTTTCACTGGATTCTCTAGGATCCTCTAAGTATTATGTCATCATCTCACCTGCAGAGAGTGATAGCTGAGTTTCATCTTTACCTGTTCTAATTCCTTCCGTATTTTTTTCTTCTCCTACACCAAAGGCCAATATTTCTAGTAACAAATGGAATGACAGTGGCGATAATGATATCCTTGTTTCATCCCCACTCCCTACCCCCCATATTATTGGAAATGCTTCTAGCTTTCCCCATCACATAGAATATTTGCTGATGGCTTTAGATAGATATTACTTATAATTTTAAGGAAGATTCCATTTATTCCTATGCTCTCTGGTGTTTTTAATAGGACTGGATGTTGTATTTTGTCAATAGCTTTTTCTGCCTCTATTGGGGATAATCAGGGAAGAAGCCTTTAAGCGGTTAAATGACTTATTAATCTTGTCATCTCCTCATTGCGGAAAAAAAAGGGGGGGGCAGAGTTGAATGTCATTTCTTTCTTTGCTTTTTTTTTTAAGAGACTAATTGTCCACCCTTTTCATCAGTGATTTGATGAGGAGCTGGTGGACTCCGAGGCCAGGAAGGGAGTCACCCTCCCCCTGCTGCTGTTTAGCCTCGACTTCCCGTCCTCTGATCCCCGAGCTTGACTCCTTCCCCATCTCCTCCCCGTCTTCCACTTCATCATGCGCACCCTCTCACTGACCTTGGCTCTCTCCCAGAATCCTTGCTGTTTCCCTGCTGCTTACAGACACACCTCATCCTTTCTAAACCAGTAGCTGTCCCTGGAATGAGGACCCATCTCGAGTCCCTTTGAGGCCAAACTCCTTGAGAAAACCACCTTCCCCTGGGGCTTCTCTGATGGGCTCCTCAGGTCCTCATTCTGGTTCCCGGCCTCCTCAGTCCCTGAAAGATGATAAATATCTTGATGAAAAGGCCTTTTCTCGGCCCTCTCAGACTCGTGACACCTGGGACCCCTCGGCCTTCAGGGTGGCCTTTTCTGGGGTTCTGTAATGTGGCTTCTCCCAGTGCTGACCATGGAGCCCTCTGAGGCTGGTGGTCTCAGCAGCTGACACCCAGCCCCACTCTTATCACCAGATGCTCAGTCTCCCTGGCTGGACACCCCAATGTCACCTTCTACCCACCTCCCATTCAGCCCCCCCTGCAGCCCCCTCACATCCTCATCTAACCCCAAAGTGATCCTCCTATGCTTCCCCCACCTACCCCCTGCTTCGATGACCTCCCTCCAGTTCCACCATCCCCCACCCACCAGTGCCTTCTGTGTCCTGTTGTCTCCTCCCTTAGAAACTGAGGTGGAAGAGGGGCAGCTAGGCAGTGCATCGAATAGAGCACCAGCCCCAGACTCAGGAGGACTGAAGTTCTAATCTGGCCTCAGACACTTAACACTTACTAGCCAGCCATGTGACCTGGGGCAAGTCACTTGACCCCAATTGCCCTGCCCTCCTCCCTCCAAAAAGCAAAAAAAGAAAAAAGAAGAAACTGAGCTGGAAGGAAGGGGTAGGGGGTGGGTCTTTGCCTTCCTCTGTACCCCAGCACTTAACACAACACCAGGTGCACACACACACTCATATATACATACACATACATACACACTTATATGCACACATTCACACACATACACACACACACTAACACATACACATACACACACTCACACACACACACACACACACAGCCAGGCCAGGCTTCATAAATACCTGTTGGCTGATTGCCTGGTGCCTTCCTGAAGCTGGTATTCTTGGGGTGGCTGGTGGCCCAGGCCCCACCAGCAGAAAAGGGGGAGCCCAAGCCAGATGCTTCTCCAAGGTCTGGGCTCAGCAGTGGTGGGATTGGAGGTCGCCTCTTCTTGGTAGAGCGGAACAGTCTTCTCCATTTCCAAGAGTCTGTTTAGAAAGAGGGCTGGGGCTGGGGTGGGGGCAGGGGGCGGGCAGCCCCCAGTTCCATTAGTGAGAGATGTGCCCTTCAGGGCATGATGGGAATGGGCCTTCAAGCACAGAGGGCCCAATTTGGACCCCCAGATCCGCCCAGCTGGGCCAGGCCCTTCCATTCTAAGCTGTGCCACATCTACAAAGCACTCATGGTGCCCTGAGAACACTTACAGCCAAGGAGGCGATTCTGGAGGGTCTCCAAGTGAGAATGATTGGGTGAGATCTGATGTGGGTAAATTTAGAATGGTGCCCCTGTGGGCATGAAGGAAGGCCAAGGGCTTGACCAGGGGGTGCTAGAGTGTGCCTGCCAGTACCAGGGCGTTTTAGCAGTGAGTAGGCCAGAGCTGGAGCTCTGGGTGTTGTTCTGAGTGCCCCATTTTAGGGAGGATGCTGGCAAGGGAGCACTAGGAAAAGAGTGGAGGAGGCCCTGAGGGCAGTGTTCTGAGCCCTGTCAGGGCTCCCCAGTTGTGAGGGGGGCCTCCCTGGTGCTGGTCGCCAGGCTTTGGCCTGGCCCTGGGTCCCTGGCTGCAGACACTTACTCTTGAGGAGCCATTTCCTTGGAGCTGGCCCTCTGTCCTCTGCCCCCCACCCCGGCTATTCCAGAATTTCCAGAACAGAAAACGAGGTTTTTGAAAGTGAAAATCCAGGCTGGATGAATAGGCTTTTTTTCTCGGGGGATTTTAGTTAGGAATACTGCACGTTGTTCATGGAGTCAGAACTGTCCAGTGAATCATTTCGAAAGAAGACATTTCCCATAAAAAGTCATCGCATGAGAAATAAAAGCCGAGTCCCTGTCCCCACCCCCCACCCCCACTTGCCACATCAGTAAAGTGGTTCATTCCATTGTAGCTTCCTCTTGGGCCAAGGGGCCTGGGCAGCCCGCCCAGAGCAGGTTCCCAGCTTGTAAGGGTGGCCCAGCCCGAGGCAGGTGACAGGACAGAACATGGGGCTGAGTCCAAAGGGGGAGAGTCAGGGTTAAAAACATGGCTTCGAGGAGGAGAAGTGTTTCTTATGATTTCTACCATGTGCCTCTGATAAAGCGCTCTCGTCTGCTCCTCACCACAGCCCCGGGAGGGCAGTGACAGGCTCTGCCTCTGGCTGAGTGGCTGGTCGGGAGGAAAAGCAGAGAGAGGTGATGTCTCCACCCTGTGCTGACCAGGGCTCACACACAGGGCAGATGGGCCAGCCTGGCCAAAGTGGCATGTGCAGACAGGTTAGGGAAGAACCAGGCTTCCAGCCCAGTGCCCTCGGCCATCTTCCCAGGAAGACACCCCCGGGAAATGCAGCCTGGGGCTGGCTCCTGCAGGGGCTTCAGACACAGCCCCAGAAGGCGACTGGGAAAAGGGAGGCCAGGCCCTCTCCAGTGGCTGCACATCAGGCTCTGCTGCTGCCCCTCAGGACCCTGGGAACCTTCCCCTCTGACCTGCAGCCGAGACTTTCCCCACGTGCTGTCTTCCCCATGGTGGAGCCCTCAAGAGCAGGGCCTGGCTCACTTTAATGTGTGCGTTCCTCACCCATGGTTAGTGTTCCATCTGCTTGTGTATCAGGCAGACTTAGCAGTAAGTGCTGTGGTCCCTCTTCTCTGAGAGCCGATGGGGAACAGTGGGAGACGAGGGCCGGTGACCCCCGGTCACTAGAAGGCTCCACACACAGCCCACATTGACATTCTCAGGGAGTATGGTAGAGCAGCCAGTGTTGGCCAGTATGGGCATGTGGCTTCTGCTGGGCCTGCAGTCCCCTCCCCAGATGATAGTGTGAATTCTACATCCTGAAAGAAGAGCTTCCTTTGGGCTTGACCTGAGGCCCCAAGAGCTGGTTGTTGCTCAGAGATGGCATCGTCATTTCTAATTTTGTGTTTCTTGTTTGTTTTAGCCCCAGAATATCCTCCTGACAAGCGAGTGTCCACTGGGTGATATCAAGATCGTTGATTTTGGCCTCTCGAGGATGATGGAGAACAGCGAGGAGCTCCGAGAAATCATGGGGACCCCGGAGTATGTGGGTGAGTGTCAGGGAGGCCGCCCTGCCCTTATTTCACAGGTGAGAAAACTGAGGCCCAGGGAGGTAATTACCTGGCCCAGGTCAGTCAGTCACTGAGCATTTATTAAGTGCCAGCTACATGCTAGGCAGGAGACAGTGCCTGCCCTTGGAATGCTTCAGTCTTATGGGGTGACAGCAAGCCACAGACAGGAGGAAGGGTCAGTGAGGAGCAGAAGGAAGGCCCCACTGTGGACACGCTCACTGCAGGAGGGGCACCAGGGAGAGCCTGGAGACCCAGACTAAGTCATGGGGGGCCTTGTTATCAGAACAGCCAGGATTTCGGGGTCACTGGGTGAAGGACATGTCCAAGATCAGAGTTGGGGGGGTGCAGTTTATCTGGGTGATGTGGGTTACCCAGGGTCACACAGCTAGTGTGGCTAGATCTGAACTTGGGGCCCTCCTGACCCCAGGGCCAGTGCCTTCTCTGTCCACTGTGCCACCCAGCTGTCCCGATTCATGAAATCTTATTTTTACCTGAAAGAGGAGTTTTGGGGTTAAGATCCTGGCTTTGGAAGAATGTGACATGCTGGGGGAGGACTGTAGTGCAGGAGCTTCTGTCTGTGTGCCCAGGCTGAGCCGCCCCAGAGAGCCTTTGGGCAGGCATCTCACGAACAGCTTGTTTGTATCCCGTGGCCGATGGCAGCCTGTTAAATGGTTGTTTCAACTTCATTAATAGTTCATTAAATCATTCCAGGTATTCCTTTTGGAATGATTCTGTACCCTCAAGAGTGATTTTTTTTTCCTGCACTCACTTTAAATACCTTCCCATTGCCTGCCTTCTGCTAAAAAAAATAAAACCATTAGTTCTCCAAAAAAGTCCACCTACTTTGCACAGATTGTAGGCTTCTCCAGGCTTTCTAAGGTGGCCTGGGTGAGGTGCGGCCTCCCTCGGAGGGTTGGCCAGGCCCAGGTTTTCTGTTATCTCCACTGCTGATTTTTATCCTCACTTGGGAGGAGAAAGTGAATTTAAAGGACTGAAAGAATTTCAGAAATACTTTCTGGAGTTGCAAGTAGCTTCCTGAATCAGGCTCGAACATAACAAAGCGTTAACACAGGCAGCAAGCTCAGAATTAAGGCAACCTTGGGCAGCCTCCCCATGGGCCCTGTTGGGGTGGGAACCTGGGGACTTTGGTCTCAGCTGTCAGACAGCACATGGCACATCTGACTGGAATCTCGGCGGGCGTTGGGCTCTGAGTGAGCCCAGGAAGTGCAGGCGAAGGGCCCTGGGAGGAAGTGGACGATGGGGACCCTCTGGCCACTGGAAAACCATGGGCACCTCTTTGTGGTCGAGGTGGCAGATTCCCTGGGCTGTCTCCCCTAGAAATCCCACGGGAAGGAGGTGTCTCCCACCTGGGTTTGAGTTTGGGCTAATTGGGAGAGAGGTGTCAGCAGTGGCTTGTCAGGTGTGGAGGTGAGAGGGACTTTAAGAGTCGCTGGGACTTTAAGAGAAGGGAGGACGGGGGTGGGGGGCTTCTGGGGCTGCTGAGCCATGCTGGGGGCGCTGGTTTTCTCACAGAGTCCCTTCTGCTTTCTCTCCTAGCCCCAGAAGTCCTGAGCTACGATCCCATCAGCACGGCAACGGACATGTGGTGAGCATGTTGGGGGGTAGCTGACCTCTGCTCTCTGGGGTGGCCCACGGCTCTGACGGCCTCTTCCCTTGTGTTTTGCACCAGGAGCATCGGGGTCTTGGCCTACGTCATGCTGACAGGAATCTCTCCCTTCCTGGGAGACGACAAGCAGGAGACGTTCTTGAACATCTCTCAGCTGAATGTCAGCTACTCGGGAGAGGAGTTTGAGGCTGTGTCGGAGGCGGCCGTGGACTTCATCAAGGCTCTGCTGCTTAAGAAGCCCGAGTAAGTGCATCTCCCTTGGTACAGGGTCAGTCCTCCAGGAGCCCATGGGGGACCTGGGATTTCACCTGAAAAGTCCCGGAGTCCCCTGAATGTGGAACAGAGCTTCATGAGGACTGGCCGCAGTTAACTGACTGGGGGGTCCAGCACCAGCCCCCTTATCACAGAGGGGTGCTTCCCTGCATGGGAAAGGCCTAGGCATTGGGAAAGGGTATGTACATGCACAGTACAGTTTTAATCCAAGATCAGGCACTGTCCTCCACTGCCCATCAGAGGTGTCCCCTTGCTCCAGAATGTGATGTTTTGTCGTTGATTTGATGCAGGGATCGGGCCACTGCCGAGGAGTGTCTGAGGCATCCCTGGCTAGCACAAGGCAGCGGCCCAGAGCCTCCCTTCCGGGTCAAGAGTTTGATGGAAGAGCCCAGTGGCCCCCAGGAAGAGGAAGCTTCTGTGCCTGAACCTCCTGGCGCAGCAGAGGAGCCAGAAACAGAGGAGTTGATTGTGGTGGCTTCCTATACTCTGGGGCCATGCCGCCAGTCCGAGAAGGAAAAGCGGGAACCCAAGGCAATCTCTAAGCGGTTCAAATTCGAGGAGCCACCACTGCTTCAGGAAATGTCCGGAGAGTTCATCTACTGAGCAGGGCCTGAGGTTTCAGGCCTGGCCTGGCTGAGGCTCTTTTTAGAAACAGCAAAGTTACTTCCAGACCTGGGCCCAGATGCCCAGCATCCCCAGGAGGGGTCTTCAAGGGCAGGCAGGTGGGAACTGGGGGGACTCTGGCGAGTCCAGTTTTTACTGGGCGAGCAGAGGGGTCTGCTAACTCATTTTACACAGAGATACCTGGTGTTTGCACTTTTGTTTTTAATACACTTAGTCCTGCTCTTGTTATTATGAAGACTCTATATGAAAGTGTTTATTTTCTAGGGAAACGTCAAGTGCCAATTACCCCCAGAGCATTTTGCCTTAGATGTGTGCACAGGTTTGAGTGAGCCCATTTCAGTTTAGGCTTCTCAGGATCTTCATTGGTTCCTTTTTCTAAGAGTTAGGGTGTCAGTGCTCACGGCTTAACAGCTTGGGGCTTTTGTGGAGGGCTGTTCTGGGTTCAGATTCCTGGGATCCTTCCCAGTGTAAGTCATCACCGAGGTGCCCTGCCAGGTTGGGTGGCACCTCTGCTCTGTGGGTTTAGAGGGAGGATGGAGGCTGTTGTCCTGTGAGGTGAGTCTGGTCTCGCCCACCTGGTCCACGTGTGGCTCTCTGGGCTTCCCCTCTCCCCAGACAAACCAAACCAATTGTATCCTAAAGCTGGTCATGGGTTAGAAAGGCGTCCTTTTGGCACAGGGGTCAGTGTGATCTGAGCATGCCGGGCAGTGGGCAGTGAGAAGACCCTGCCGCTTCCAGAGGAAGCCAGGAATGTCCCACTGGCGCTGGAGCCTTTCCCACTGCCTGTGGTATCCTTGGAGAGGCCACTTGCTCTGAAGGGACTTTGTCAGATGATCCCAGTTACTTAAATTGATTAAAGTTGAATGTCTGTATTCAAATCTGGCCGTCAGTTGGTCCCTAAATGCATCTGACATGCTGAAGGAAAGAAGGCCCTTCAGCAGAGCCACCTGTTTTCAGCTCTTTGTTCTTGTGGCCTCTGGGAACTCTGAAAGTCGTGGCTCGCCCTCCGTGTGCAGCCTCAGCATCACCCATCCTTCCCCATGTTTTCTTTCCTGTATAATTTATTTTTTACATCTGTTCATTGGCTGTTAGGCTTCTTAGAATTTGTTTCCGGTGTAATTTGACTGAATTGGCCAGTGTGAACGGCTGATTTGACCAATTCCCTCACTATGCTGACTGACTGAATTGGCTGCCTTGGCTTCCCTTGAGAGGCGGCTTCCTTCGTTGGAGCCTGTGACACCCGGAGTGGGAGAGCCCACGAGCTTCTCACCATCGAAGGCACTGGTGGAGCCCAGGTCTCTGAAATGTCCCTGTTACAAACTCACTCTTTAATGCTTGTATGCAAATCGTGAATTTCTCAGATGTTTGGAGTGACTGGAGCTCAGTGGGGTAAGAGACACAGCAGTCAGTAAAGCTCCCCACCTGTGTGTGTTCCTGTTGTGAAGTCAGCACTGAATTGCATTTAGTGAATTCGCTCCCAGACCACCTTTCCTGTAAATTGGCTACTTCAGAATGGCAGCTTTGCGATCTGAAATGTTCTCTATTTTGTGCCTTAAAAATTGGGTTTTTGTAAGTATTTTTGAGTCATTCATAATTTGTATAAAGTTATTAAAGTTTATTGGTTTGTAAGTTATGGAAAGTATGAAAAGTCTTTATATAACCAACCAATTAAAGTAAATATTTCTATCGTTGCTTTATGGGAATGTCACTAACCAATTTTCTAACATGCACATCTAAAGTCACTTGAAATACCCTACCATCTAGCTGTTTCTCTGGTGGTTGGGCTGACATTTACCTCCATTTTCTCACTTGAACCTTGGTCATCATGCGAGGCAGGTGTCTCCTTGTCCAGGTGTGAGGGCCGAGGCCTAGACAGAGTGTGACAGCTTTCATGGTCGCTCTCTGACTCCCAAGGCCGACACTCTTTCCGCAATGTGGGCCTACCCCACAGCATTTTAATTTTAACTTCCCATCCTTATTAAAAACAGGAATGATCATTCCTGCCCTCAGGGAGCCCTCCTCCTCCTAGATACTGCTGCAGCTGGACTCAGGGCTACCCTGCCCCCTTATTCCATCCCCTCTGCAGGATCCACATCCTCCTTCCTGCTCCTTAGGGGCCTTTCCAGGACCCTCTTTGTCCTCTATGCTTTTTTGCTTGGTGGTCCCAGTCCAACATTGGAGTTCCCAACAGGGCCGCCATCCATGCAGGTAACTCCTGCCTTGAGCTCCAGGCCCTTTGAACTCCACCTGGACCTAGCCAAGCTTCATGGCTTCCTGTCACACCTCTCCTGAGGTCCCTGTGTCTGTCAGTGGCTCCACACTCTGCCCCACCTCTGGGGTTGAGAATCTGCCTGGGTTCTTTCCTCCCCTCACCCATTATCTGGCCCAAAGAGTGATTTACTGCACAATCCCATCTCTGAAGAAGTATTTACTAGGCCAGCCCTTCCTGTACTAAGGCTGCAGAGACTGCCAGGGGGGTCTTGCAGTGGGTTTCCCCAGCCAGTGGAAGGCCCAGTGGGGCAAGGCCCCAGCCCAAGGGTGGGGAACCTGCTGCCTTGAGGCCACATGTGGTCTAGAACCCCAGGTGCAGCCTTGTGGCTGAGTCCCAGTTTTGCAGAACAAATCACTTTGTTAAGGGGATTTGTTTCTGTGAAGTTTGGATTCAGTCAAAGGGCTGCACTTGAGGACCTAGAGGGTGTCATGGCCTTGAGGTGGCAGTTTTCCCACCCCTGGCCCAGACTGTTCTCAGAGTCCAGCATGGATGACTGCTGAGGGGACCACAGTGAAGGCACCACTGGAAACAGGCTCTGGACTCTGGACTCTGACTTGTCCTTTTCCAAACCCCTTCTTGGTAACCGTTGCGTGGGAAGGGCCTAGCCGAGAGTGGGGCTGGGAACCTGGCTGCTCGTTGCCTGGGATGGCATAAGTGAGTATGAAATGGGATGGAGTTTGTCAGCAATAAATGAGAGAAGATACCCTTGGGGGAGAATGTCCATCCATAGGAACCTGAACCTACCCTGTGGAGAGAGCTCCCGGGGAAGGGAGTCAGGAGGAGGCTTTCTGATGCCTCTAAGGACAGCCTTGGCTTTGCCCTGGCTGGTGCCCAGATGGTGGTCCATGGACACCTGTGGGGAAGTCACATGACTGCCACAACTGACCTCACTGGCAAAGGATTCTCAAGCACCTGGAGGCAGTCAATACTGTGGGGGACGACTGGGGCAGAGCTGGACTGGCTGAGTGTCAGGGTGCTGTAGGAGAGTAGCTGGGGGAATGAATGACGTTTATTAAGCACTTACTGTCTGCAAAGGACTTCATGCTGGTGACAGAAAGAGCAAGGTGGGCTGCCTCCTCCAGGTCACCCCATGGGAGAGGACGCTCACAAAGGGTTTCAGAGCTGAGTGACTCAAAGAAAGGGTCGTGTTCCTTTTAACCATGACGGAACCTGAGAGAAGACGTTTTTGGCTAACAAGGGAGTTTGTGAGGCCTGTGGGAAGTCAGGGCTGAGAGCTGATGATCCGGGAGCCACAAATCTGGAGTCTGGGGACTGATGAGCTCCAGTGGAGAGGGTCCAGGGAAAGCCTCAGGGATGCCCACAGTTGGGCAGGATGTGGATGAAAGTGACCGGGCAGGAGGACGGAACCCAGAGAAATGGGAGTCTAGGAAACCCCGAGAGGAAGAGTGAGGCTAGAGTGAGGACTGGGGGGGTGACAGTCTGCTAGAGAAAATGCAGGAGTGTGGGATTGAGGGTGCTTGGAGGAAAATGGGCTGGTCTTGGCAAACAAAAGGAACACATCAGGGACAGGGTGAGATGAGGAAAGAAGAGGGGCTCAGGAGATGGCAGCCTCCACAGAGTACGAGGCAAGGCCCTCGAGAGAGCAGGGGGCAAGGCTTGAGCAAAGAAGAGGCTCAGAGGAGCTGCTTGCTGGGACAGGCAGGAGGGGTGCACCCAGGCAGCATGGCTTTGATTTCTTCCCTTTCCACTAGTAGCATTTAAGGTGGAGCAAAGGAGGCAGAGAGCCTGGGGAGCCGTCCCAGGTGGGTCTCATTGGCAAGGTGTGATTTGCCATAGGACAAGGAAGCAAAAGATTCAGGTGTAGACCATAGTAGAGAGCTCAACAAGGGCTCCCAATAGGTAAAGGACATTAAAGCTGGAGCAGGGTTGATGGCCATGGTGAGGTTAGTCTAGGAGGGAACATAAGGATGGCAGCATAAAAGATTAGGCTCCTATAAAGAACGTGAAAGTGGGACCTTGTAGGTGGTGACAGAATGGAGAGTGGACCGTGTCTGGTCTGTGTGAGGGAGAGTGAGGTGGGTCATGGGAACAGAACAGATTGAAGGCCTGCTGGTGGGTGTTTGAGGGGACATCAGCTTGGATGGTGGAAGTTGCCCCAAATGAGGGAAGGAGTTGGCCTGGAGAGGAAGACTGCAGGCTGGATGATAAATCTGGATGGAGTCAACGTCTGCCAGGGAAACTGCTGAGTGAGGATGGCAGAGGAAGAGCTTGTTTGGCCACCAGGAAATAGACCACGAGCCCCTTGAGGGTGGGCACTGGGGTTGTGTTTGGTTTTGTTTTTGATGTTTGCCTTTCTCTGAGTTAGCCCTGTGCCTGGAACATAGCAGGTACCAGGAAGGCTCCATGGATTCCATCACCATGACCTGAACTGGGGGTGAAAGTGCAGCCAGGCCTAACAGATGGTGGCATCAGGAGGGAAGCAGTGTCTGCCTGGAGGATGCTTGCAGTCTAGGGAAAGCAACTTGTACACATAAAAGTTCATCATACAAAAATGGAGATGAGGACATTTTGGAGGAAGACACCAGTAAGGGGGAGCCTGGGAAAGGGAGCAGTGCCTGAGCTGCTGGCCAGAGGGGAGAGCATTCTAGGCCTGGAGGACAGCCTTGCCCTGGGCCTGCTACCCAGAGTAGTCGCCTAATAAATGCTCCCCACTGGGTGGAATTTAATCTGACTGTAGTTCCTAGATATCTTGTTAAGTTATTCGACTTGTTATTAAGTTTGTTGCCACAGAAACAAAAGCTGAATAAATGTTTTCATTTAGAACAGTTGCAAACAGTTCTCTTTATAGATGGAAAGCCCTGGGGCATTGGCTGTTTACACTAAGATCACAGGTACCCAGAAATCGAGCTCATTGGAGTCCAGGCTACTTCTTCACACCCCCAAGTGTTTATCTTGATCCTGTTCCCTCAAATAGTTAAATATTAGAAACAGAGAGGATGTTATCAGTGGAAATGACTAAGGAAAAGCCCTGACCATCTGTTTATTTTTTAAATTAATTTATTTTTAGTATTCAGCATTCACTACCATAAGATTTTGAGTTTTAAATTTTCTCCCTCTTTTTCCTCCTCCCTCTCCAAGTGCAATCTGATATAGTCTATACTTATACATTCATATGAAACTCATTTTCATATTAGTCATGTTGTAAAACCTTAGAACCAACAGGAGGAACCATGAGAAAGAAGAAACAAAACAAAGCAAAAAAAAAAAAAGAGAGAAAGCGACAAATAGTGTTCTTTGATCAGCACTCAGACCCCGTGGTTCCTTCTCTGTGCACGTGGCATTTCCCATCGCGACTCTTTTTGGGGTTTAGATCCTTGCACTGATGAGAAGAGCCAAGTCTATGAAGATCAGGCATTGCACAAATGTGGCCATTACTGTGCAAAGCAGTCTATCCCGGGGAGAAGCTATGTGCCAGTGGTAAGAGATGGATGGACTTGCTGGATTGGTGGTAGGAGGGAGGCCATGAGCCTGTGAGGAGAAGGTGAATGGACCCCACAGTGGGAAGGTATGGTGAGGATTTTTGTTACAGATGAGAATGAGGAATGTGACCAGACATACATAAAAGACCCAAAGCCCTCCTGAGGATCCACAGCCCTTGGGGTGATAATGTGCATCCAGAAGGCCCTGATGTCGCATCTCCCTGTGAAAACACAAGTACATGCACCATCTCTGAGTGGAGTCTCCCAAGTTCTTTCATGGACTGAAATCTCATTCTAATGAGGAGGGCCATTAGGTCAAGGTGGGGCTTAGAATCCTTTGGGACCATAGAGAATTGATCTGGTGGGATTTGTCTTGAGGAAATGGGATTTATAATACTAAATGTTCAACCACGGTGAAGCTTTGAACCCCCAAACACCCTGGTGGGATAGCCATTGGGAAGAGAAAAGATGTGGAGAGGGTTCATCAGCACCTCAAGGCCCAGAACCCATCAAGTGTGGAGAAGACCCCCAGTTTGATGGAGCTCTTTATAAAGCACCGTTTCCACAGAATGAATGTTAGTCTCTTCTGTTTATCAAACTGACCACATTCAAAGACACCTCCCCACTTACTCAGTACAGATACACCCTCACTGCTTGGCCAAGACATGCCCTCACTGGCTCAACCATCACTGGGGATGCTCTGGGTGTGCCGCTAGCAGTCATGGTGTTACTAACAAAATGGCAGCCTAGTGGCCGTTGCTGTGAAAATGCCTCCCCAGACATGTGCCTTACAGCAAAAGCCATCACACATCCCACTCAGAATCCTGAGTCTGTCAGCGGAGCTCTTGCTAACTCCTCAGAAATCACCGTTCATGGAACTAGACTATACCACCCTGTTGGCTACTCCATTCACTCTAAAAATGGCTCCTTTTTCATCATTCAAATGCAAAAATACACTTTGAAACCCCCAGCTCTTCATTACTATTGTTCAAAGAGATTTACTCATTAAAAGGCTTGAGAGAAGCACCATTAACAAGTCAACTCTCTTGGGGTGGCTAGGTGGGGCAGTGAGTAGAGCACCAGCCCTGAAGTCAGAAGGACCTGAATTCAGATCTGGTGGCCTCAGACACTTAACGCACACACAAACAAAAACCTAGCCGTGTGACCTTGGGCAAGTTACTTAACCCCAATTGCCCTCCAAAAAAAAAAAACAAAACAAAACAAAAAAAAAAAGCCAACACTCATCACAGAAGTTTAATGTAGTGTTTGGAATTCAGTGTTATTTCCTTGTGTTGTGAAATCTCAGAATTAGAATTCAGTGCAATGCAATTAAGTAAGCATTGATTAGGCACCTGCTATAGGTCAAACACTGTAAAGACAAAAATCTATTCCTGCCCTGAAGGAGCTTATATTCCCTTGGGAGAGAGCAACATGGATGCAGTCAATGCTGGGTTATTTCCAAGGGGACAGGAGAGCACAATCAGCTGAGAGCATGAGGGAAGGCTTGTGTCAGAACCAGCAGTGAGGAAAGCATTCCTGGTGTAGGGAATGGGCCGAGTGGGAGGTGAGAGAAAGTCCAGTATCAGAGCAGGTTTGGCTGGATGTCAAGGGCCTGGGTGGGGGCGCAACATTCAGAATCACTCTGGGAAGATTCCTTTAAATTACTCTTTTTTAAAGAGGGAGCTACTGAAGATGCTTCTTCAGGGGAGAGGTTAAACCAGGGCTTTAGAAATACCAACTCAATGGCTGTATGGAAGAAGGGAGACTAATAAGTAACAATGATCGCTAGCATTTATAGAGTTTTAAGGGCTGCAGTTGTCGATATGGTGGTTGTTCAGTTGGGTTTGACTCTCCGTGACCCCATTTGGGGTATTCTTGGCAAAGATGCTGGAGTGCTTTGTCATTTCCTTCTCCAGCTCATTTTACAGATGAGCATATTGAGGCAAACAGGGTGAAGTGACTTGCCCAGGGTCACACAGCTAGGAAGTGTCTGAGGTTGAATTTGAACTTGGACTTTCCTGAAGTCTAGACCATCCAGTGTCCCTAGTAATAATAACTAGTCTTCATATACACATATTACCTCATTTGATTTCATTTGACCAAGTAGGTGGCAACTTAAAAAAGTCCATAAAAGAGGCTGACAAAGACCTGGGCTGGAGAAGTGGAGAGAAGGCAGTGACTTTGAGAGCTGTTGGGGACTTAGTAACTAATCAGGTGGAGGAGAGTCATGAGAGTGAAGGACCAAGGATGATGCCATTTCCAAACCTTGGTGACTAGAATCATGGCAGCACCCTTAGCAGAAATGGGACGTGTGGAAGAGACAGTCTCTGGAGGAAAGGTCTTTATTGGGCATGTACCCAGGACAGCCAGGGGCAGCTGGTAATAAAGGATCTAGCCAACAGCCTCAGGAGAGGAGGGTCTGGTTGTCCCAACATTCCCCACCATCCAGCCCAGGAGGAACGTCCTGGGGAAAGCCTGCCGCTCTGTTCCACCTGCCTCGGGTGGGCAACCTGACCTTGCGGGCTGGGGGAGAGAGAAATCAGGGCCACTGTTTGTGTATGGGCTCTCTTATCTCATAGCAACCCAGATCTCTCTCAAACATGACATTCGTCATATTGGAGAGGAACAAGAAATTCTGTGGTTAAGAACAGCAGTCAGAGAGATTAGCAGAGAGGGCTGGGTTATCCAGGCAGGGCATCCCTTCTTTAGTCACTTCTGCCCCTTCCCCCTCATACTTGTGCCATAGAATAGAGGGGGCTAAGAAGTCACGCTCCTATCCACCCAGGTGCACCCCTCCAAGACTCTCAGTCCCTCCCACTCACCTGAAGCCCCTCCGCCTACCGGTGAGGTTGATGGGACTCCAGCTCTGTCTACCTTTCTGCTTCCCTGAAAGGGCTTCTTTAGGTAAACAAAACAGCGTGAAATTCCACTGACGGCCCCCCAGGCAAAGATAGCAGCTCCAACACCAGCTTAACATTTCCATCATTCACGCAGAGTCTGGAGAGATTTCAGGGGGTCTGAATTTGGGTGAGGAAAGAATTCCATCTTTGTTTTCATGAATCCCTAACTGAAATAGTTTGCCAACATGATTCAGAGGAGGGGTCCTCAAGCTTGCCCAGACTGACTGCCAAAAGGGTCCATGACACCTAAAGAAAGTTCAGATTGAGAATAAGGATGATAAAGTGTGTGTGTGTGTGTGTGTGCACGCACACACAATTACAGACAAAACGTATGTGTGACCACTTTAATAGATGGGCTCCTCTCAGCAATGCAAGGTTATAAAACAACTCCAAAAGACTCATGACTGAAAGAGAGACCCACATCCCGAGAAAGAGCTGTGGAGTCTGAATGCAGAGTGAAACAAACTCCCTGCTGTCTTTCTTTTTCTTGTTTTGTTTCCTCTTTCCCACTGATCATTCCATCAGTTATGATCCTTCTGTACAACCTGACTAATGATTAATGTGAAGATATTTGTAGATCCTGTATTTGAGTGCATGCTGCCATGGTACAGGGGGAAGGGGAGGGAGGGGGAGAAAATTTAAAACTCAAAGGACTGTGGAACTGAATGTTGTAAACTAAAAGTAAATAAATCAATTAAAAAAAAAAAGAAACTGGGTATAGACCAAGGTGGACTAGCTATGCCAGATTTTAATCTGTATTATACAGCAGCAGTCATCAAAACTGCGTGGTACTGGCAGAGGAATAGAGTAGTGGATCAATGGAATAGAATGGGTACATGAGACTCAGCAGCCAATGACTATAGTAATGTACTGTTTGATAAACCCAAAGACCCCAGTTTTGGGGATAAGAATGCACTATTTGATAAAAACTGCTGGGAAAACTGGAATACAGTATGGCAGAAACTGGGCATAGACCATCACCTAACACTATATACCAAAATCAAGTCTAAATGGGTGCGTGATCTAGGTATAAAGGCTGATACTGTAAGCAATCTGGGAAAGCAAGGAGTAGTGTACCTGTCAGATGTGTGGAGAGGGGAAGACTTTAGGACCAAACAAGAACTAGAGAGCATTATGAAATGCAAAATGGATCATTTTGATTACATTAAATTGTAAAGCTTCTGTACAAACAAAGCCAATGTAACCAAGATCAAGAGGGAGGTGGGAAATTGGGAAAGAATTTTTACAACCTATGTCTCTGATAAGGCCTCATTTCTAAAATATACAGAGAATTGAGTCAAATCTATAAGAATACAAATCATTCCCCAATTGATAAATGGTCAAAGGATATGAACAGGCAGTTTTCAGAGAAAGAAATTAAAGATATCTATAAGCATATGAAGAAATGCTCTAAATCACTATTGATTAGAGAAATGCAAATCAAAACAGCTCTGAGGTAACACATCTCACCAGTCAGATTGGCTAAGAAGACAAAACAAGAAAGTGACAAATGCTGGAGAGGATGTGGACAAATTGGAACGCTAATGCATTTTTGATGGAGTTGTGAACTGATCCAACCTTTCTGGAGAACAGTCTGGAATTATACCCAAAGGATTATAAATAATTTCATACCCTTTAACTTAACTTAACTTAACTTAACTTAACTTAACTTAACTTAACTTAACTTAACTTAACTTAACTTTGACTTAACTTAACATAACTTCTAGGGTTATATCCCAAAGAGATCATAGAAGAGGGAGGAAGACCCATATGTACAAAAATATTTATAGCAGCTCTTTTTGTGGTGGCAAAGAATTGGAAATTAAGGGGGTGCCCATCAATTGAGGAATGGCTAAACAAGTTGTGGTATATTAATGTAATGGAAAACTATTGTGCCATAAGAAATGAGGAGCAGAAGGACTTCATATTTACCCAGAGAGGCTTATACAAACTGATGCTGAGCTAGAAGAGTAGAACCAGGAGAAATCTGTACACAATTACAGACACACACATATGTGTGACAACCAACTTTGATAGACTGGACTCTTCTCGGCAATTCAGGGTTATGTCAACTCCAAAAGTCTCATGATGGAAGGACAGGTCTATATCCAGAGAAAGAACTAGAGAGAATAGAGTCTGAATGCAGACTGAAGCACACTCCCTGGTCTCTTTCTTTTTCTTGTTTGGCTTTGTCTCCTCTTTCCCACTGTTCATTCCATCCATTACAATCCTTCTTTACAACCTGACTAATGTCTAATGTGATCCTATACTCCATTGCATGCTGCCATGGGGCGGGGGGGGGGGGAGGGGGGCGGGGAGGACTTAAAACTCAAGGGATTGTGGAACTTAATCTTGTAAACTAAAAGTAAACAAATTAATAAAGAAAAAAAGAAAAAATTAAACTTTAGCATTCAAGATCACATAGAATCTCATCTCTAAAATAGGGTAGATTCTAATATCAATGAGGCCTCCTTTCCTTGGCCATGTTAACTCATCCTAAAGCAACAGTTCTTCACCTTGGCTCCACAAGCTTGTTTTCTGAACTCTTTCGTAGCTCTATTTCTATTTTTTTTTTATCAGCGGGAGGTTAGCTTCTCTGTGTCATTCTGTAGGTGCTGGAGCTCCAGAAGTTGTTCAGAGTCCACCTTTTACATGGTTTGGAAGTGGTGTCGGGGAGAGCTCCTTGGAAGTGCTGTTTCTACTCCACCATCTTGGCTCTGCCCCCCCTTGTAGCTCTATTTCAATGGAATTGGTTTCCCTTGTAACCCTATGTATGCATTTAAGAGCATTATTCCAAGGAGCCCATGAGTGTCCCCAGATGGCTTAAAGGATCCATGACCCAAGCATGGTAGAGAGCCCCTACTCTGGCAGAATTCATGTTCATGTACTGTCAGATATCTCTCAAATCTGTTAGCAATTTGAAGCTGATATCCAACCCATCTTGGTCCCATGATGGTCCCTTTGGAAGATCTCTACCCCTTGTCACAGCTGAAATGATCTTCCAACCAAATATAGTGTCTTGGTAAATAAGATTGTTAAAAACAACTGGTCAAACTTAGCTGCGTAATTACATGTCTCTAAGAATGTATTTTAAACTGGTGCACACTTTGAGCAGTCCCCGAAATGCCACCATCCACCCTGGCTTTTAATTACCCATCCACAACTTAACCAAATGGTTTCCATTCCATATCCTTGGTGAAACCTGGAAATAGATGTGGACAGAGATAAGTGTAGACCAGACCTATTCAAAGCCCTGATGAAGAGGACCACTCCTCTCATCCACTTCCTCCTGGTAGAGGTGGTCTCTTGGGGAGGAAATGGATTCTAACCACCAGCTTCCTGGGAAGGCCATGGCCAAAAGCTGGCCTTCTGTCGGGGCTCACCGGGAAGCCCCAGAGGACATGGGATCACATTAGCTGCCTCCAGAGAACGGAGCAGCTATACAAGAGGAGAAACGTTCTCCTGAGCCCAGGCCCTTGGCCAGCTGGATTCCCAGGCCAGCAGTGGGAGCTCAGACTCAGCATCCAGCAGAGGGAGGCTCCTCAAAGGGAGGGTTTCTTCTGAGCTGCAGAGGGCCAAGGAAGGTTCCCAGAGGAACAGTTCCCCTCAAGTCCTCTCCCTGAGACTTTCTCCTGCTCTCCAAGAGAATTTCTCTGCCCAGAACCAAGTTTAGGCCTCCTTGCCAGGGCCCTGGTCTGTCTTTGAGTGGTCAGATTTTATCATCAAAGGAGGAGACAGATATTGGGTGAAGATGTGGTTGTGAAAGCACAAAGGCAGCCAATGACAAAGACAAGGCTGCTTTCCCGTAAGAACCCCTCCCCCATGCTCTGCATTCAGGAGGAGGCACCCCAAGTCAGCAGCCACACATCTGTCCTGGGCCCTGCATGAGTCACAATGAATAATTGTGTACAGGAAGCAGTAGGCTGGGTCCACACACCAGATCTCTGCTCTGAGCGTCTGAGAGCGAAGGTGGGCAGGAGCCCCCCCAGCACATACCCTCACACACACGCAGGCACACACGCACACACACACACACATGCATAGACATGAATACACGTACACACTCATGCACACATGCACACACATACACATGCACACACACTCACACCCCGATACACACACACACACACACATTTGCTTCTCTCCACCCCCTTCCACACAATACACCAGGACACATCTGTAGAACCCAACGGTTTGTGCCATGATGGAGGCAGGGGACAGATGCAATGCTTCTGGACCCCCAGCCCTCTCCCTCTCTCCAAGCACAAGAGGGAATCAGTTGGGCCGGAAACAAAAATATGAAAGTGGCAAATCCAGTATCAAAGGCAAGCTCCTTCCTGCTGAGCTCTGCGGCCTGTCCACATCCCTGCTTTCTCCTTCATGGGGGCCGAGGCAGGGATGGACCAAGACCAGCCACACAACTCCAGCATCCTTGGCACCAGGATCACCAGGGAGGACTCGGGTCTGTTTTCGTGATTTATCAGACACTTTTTGCTTTCCGTCAATGCTGTCTCCCCCACTGGAATGTAAGCTCCTCGAGGGCCTGGACATGGGCACCACTTAGGAAGTGCTGGGTGATGGGTGGCCTGCGTGGGCCCTTGGAATGGAGAGAGGTAAGACTGAGGAGAAGCTTAGAACTGGGTTCTGGAGGAGCTATACTGACACTGAGCATGGTAGGACCCACAGTGACCCAGCAAGGGCTCTGGAACTCCATGCAGCAGCCAGGGGTCAATCTCAGGGGACCAAGAGTACCTCCCCCCAGTGAGAACAGGCCATCAGCCTCTCCAAGGCCGCTGAGCTGGGCTCCTCAAGGTGACTGTGTAGTCTGTGGAGGTGGCTGAGCTCAGGGAGAAGGGCGAGGGAGGGAGGAGAGAGCCAGGTCAGGCCAGGCCTAGGTCAGAGCCATGGCTCATGCCCAGCTGGGAGCAAGGAGCCTCCTCTTCTCTGTGTCCCAAGCCCCTTGGGTGCTTGTGGTGCAGCCCACAGATCCCTCCCCAGAATCCTGGCTCTAAATGCCTAAAATAAAATACGTAGGATTACACAGAAAGAAGTCATCAAAACATAAATTAAAAAACAGAACCACTTTGGAGAGGCCGAGACAATACCAATACATGACATTTTTCTACCACTCTGCAGATGGCAAAGTGCTTGGCATAGGCTGCCTCATGTGATCGTCACAATAATCTTGGGCAGGAGGTGTTATTATCAGTGAAAAGGGTTTACAGGTGGTCAAACTGAGGCAGGCTGAAGTTAAGTGACTTGCCCAGGGTCACATAGTACTAAGTGCCTGAGACAGGATTTGAACTCAAGACCCCCTGACTCCAGAGCCAAGCCTCTATCCACTGGTACCTGGAGGCTAGTAGATGTTACTCCCTTAATACATCACTGACAGATGGACTTGCTCCCCAGCAGAGTCACCTCAAAAAGTCCCTCAGTTTACCATAAATGACATACTGTGCTTAGAGCTGACAGCATTCTGGAATGGGCAAACCCACAGGGGAACCCTTGGGGCCCGAGAGCTCTCAGTAAGCTCTGAAAACCTCTACTCCCTTCTCTCTGGCTCCGGGGCAGCCGAGCAGCTGCCCTGGAGGCCTCTGGTGGGCCTCCTGTAAAAATCCATGACCTCAGACTCCCTGATGGGCATCACCAGGTTGGCATGCAAGGAACACGGGCAGTCAGCAGCATCCAAAATGCCCATGATGCCACTCCCTGATGACAGGCACACTAGCCCTTCCCCCACAGCCCTGGAGGGAGATGTTTGAGAGGGAGTGGCAGGCAGGGTGGGGACTCTTGTCCCCGACAGGAATGTCTCCTGGCCACTCTCGATGCTCGCCCGTCACCACCCAGTGGCAGATGGCTGGGCTCCCTCTGGAGCCTTCTCCAGCTCCAGTCCCCACCACTGCCAGACCCTCAGGCCATCAGGAGCAGTCTGGTCTCAGATGGCCACTTACACACCTGGGCTTTGAAGCTGGAAACAATCCTGCCTGGCCCTGATCTTGCACCTCACTGATGTCATCCCTACTGGCCCTCATAACCACTCTGTCACCTTCTCACAGATGAGGAAACAGCGCCCACTCAGAAGCACCCAACCCAGGCTCCAGGGTCGTGGGATCACTGGTTCATGGATGTCGAGGGGAACTCCTCTGTTTTACAGGTGAAGAAACCCCTGAGAGGGCAAATGATTTTTCTAAAGGAGTAGTAACTGGTCAGTATTTGAATTCAGGACCTCTGACTCCCCCCATCAGAGGCCCTGACACAGTCCCCTGCCCAGCACTAACACTACCTAACACTCCAAATGAGACCCATATTTGAAAAAAGAAAGGGAAAGGGAAGCAGAAGAAGGCCGGCCAGTGTGGGTGAGCTGGGCCAGCCGGGCACCGTCCCCAGAGGGAATTCATCCCTCCTTCTATGTGGGGCTTGTGACTGTTGCTGGCAGGTATCAAGTGTTAGCAGAGCCCCTGAAATGGAGCAGCCTTCAGAGGGTGGTCCTGGGTGGACTGTGTGGCCAGAAAACTAACCCCCAAGGAAGAAGTGTCTGGGAAGAGCTTTGCCATGCTTCAAGCTCGCAGCAGAGAAATGGCCATTTTGTTGTTAGAAATTGCTCCTGGAAAACACACACAAAAGAGCAATGGGAATTCCTTGTTTGCCTTTACCTTCCTGGTCTAATTTCTTCTTTTTTTTAATGGTAGCGGGTCCAAGGGGGTGGCCTGTGTGCTGAGGGCCCCACTGCTCTAGGAGCACCACTGACCTCAGCCGCCTGGTCCCATCTTGGCCAAGCACTGCTAACTTTCTCCTTCTGTTGTCTGACAGGGAAAAGCGTCCAGAATTCCCCTTTGGGTTTTGCCTTTTCCCCAGTAGGAACCTTTCCAAGACTGTAGCTTCTTGTAACTGGGGTTCCAGTGCCCCAGTGAATCACTGGGGATGTGAGGAAGTTATCATCGGTCCTGATAGGCCTGAGAGCAAAGCCTCAGACAGATGTGACAAAATCCCTGCTGCTGCTGCTGCTGGACAAGGTAGGCCTCTCCACAGTCCTTCCCCAACACCAGGGCAAGCCAATCCACACACTCCCCTGACCCTGGGAATGTAGTTGAGCATCCTCCCAGGTACCCAAGGCAGAAATGGTCACCTCAAAAGGCCAGGCAGGCAGGACACAAGGAGAAAATCAGATTTCCTTTTGCCTTCTATGCAGGGCAAACAAGTGTTTGGGGGGAGGGGAGAATGCAAGGTCATAGAGAAGGACCCAAATGGAAACCAAGGCCATGCCTTTGGTAGAAGAATCCTGTCCCAATCTATTTTCATACTCGCTCCACTCAACCAATGGGACCTGAGTGGGAAAGCAAGGCCATTCACTGGCCCATGGGTCTCTTAAGATATGATTTAATTGTATGGACAAAGGATGGGTTTTTCTGAAACTTTCTCTGGATATAGGTAGCTCCAAATGATGCTGTTCTCTCAGCCTCAAGATAATAAAGGGGCATCTTATCTGTCCATCTCAAATATGCTTATAAGGGGAAGACAACCCCTGTATGTCACAGATGGGGAATCTAAGCCCAGGGGCACCCAGGAATATGCCCCAAATCACTCAGGAGCACAGGGCAGAGCTAAGATTCTGTAAGGTGACAATATCCCTCAGTGACCTTGGCCCTACTACAGAAGCACCATCTGAGTGATCCAGTCATTGCCGATGCCTCACATGGAAGCCCTTTGGAATTCCAGAGATAAAGGGCAGAAATGATTGGGAAGGCCTTCAACCACTGGCCACCAGCAGGCCCTGGGGCTCCTTGACCCCACCCTGCTCAGCCTCCTTGCTGGCCCGCTTCGAGACCCCGCCTGCCCTCCTCACAGAGCTTCAGGCCTCTGGTGGAGTCTGAGGACTTTGACAAAGACAGCATTAAGGCTGAGATCCTTGAGTGCCATAGTCTGCTTCTGGCTCTGACCTCTGGAGGAGAACTTCCTGTTTCTAAATTATTCATTGAGCTCCCTGGGCCAGCTCCCACCCCCTTAATCAGCTTCTTTGTCCTCCTGCCAACACTCAGAGACACTGCTTCCACCCAGAAACCTTTTCCAGAGATGGATGGGCTTTGTTCTGGTGCAGAGCAAAGAGAGAAGGCCGCCCATAGACTACAACAGGGCCTTCCTGCCTGTCAGCCCAGTGTTCTCTGACTGTCCTCCAGGAATCAGGATGAGAGATGGCTGATGGCCAAAGGCAGCAGCCCAGGGCAGCAGGGGACACTCCCCGGAACTCCCTAGATAGAGCCCAAGGGCCAGCCTGCCCTTTCTCCCTCTACCTCAGGCCTTGAAGTTAGCCTTCTTCTTCACTGGCTCTAGTCATTCTGTGCTATCACCCCAGGGGGCTGTGGAATCCCAAAGCACCAAGGATGCTTGGAAGCACCCAATTAATTAATCGCCTTACTGTTTGAGGGCTCTAAGCATGTGGACTCATCACTACATTGAACTGTGGAGGTCATGCTCCCTTGGGTCAGGTGGTCCCTCCAGAAGGTCCTCTGAAGCCCAGGAGCAGCACCAGAGGCCAGGCATATGGAAAAATTGGGGACAAGTCTTCATCACCTTTAAAATGTCTCCTCGGTGTGGTGGCAAAGTCACCACCTGGGCTCACATCATGACAGCTTCTCTGAGGAGAAGGCCTAATGCTCTTTCTGTCCTTGACCATCCTTGGCAAGGCTAAGCCACCCTGTGCCCTTGGCCCCATGACTCTCCAGCTCTTCCAGGACCCCACTCCATCAATCCTGCCTTGTCAGGCACCTTCAATCTCTTCCAAATGTTCCCACCCACCATCCAAACAACTCTTCCCTTACCTCTCTCCTCTCAAGCCCCAACCTCCCTCTCTCCTTCCCTCTATTGCCAAATTTTGGAACCTCTAGCCCTCCTTACAATCTGGCTTCTGACCACACCACTCTGGAACCTGCTTCCTCCAACTGCCAATGTCCTCCTCCCCCAGACCCAGTGACCCTGTGTGAGGTGTCCCCCTCCCCACCCTCTGTTCAGAGCTGGGGCCCTGGTGTGACTGGCTCTTCCCTGGGTTCTCATAGCATTGCCGTTCTCTCTCCCCTCCCTCCCTTGTGTACCCAAGACTCTGACCTCAGCCTTGGTACCTTCCCTTTTCTCTCTGGGTGAGCTCATCTCATCCTATGGTCTCCATTCTGAAATCCAAGGTGCCTCCCAATTGGTTTCCACCCAGCCTCTCCCTCCAGCTTCAATCCTGCACTTCCAACTAATTAATGAACATCTCCACCCCTGAGTCCTATTGACACCTCAGATATACCAGGCCTGAGACTAAACTTAACTATGTTCCCCCTGAGAGCCCTGTGGAGGATGGCCTGGCACAGGGAGAGGCCAGGGAAGGAGGCCATTGCAGTAGTGTGGGCTCCCATCGCCTCAGGCCTGGACCAGGCAGTGGGGGTGGGATTAGAGACAGTAACTTTAGAGGTGAGAAATTAGGAGCCACTGGACTGGCAGCTCCCTGAGGGTAGCCCCCTTCGGCCTTTCTTTGTTAACACCTCTTCCCAAAGTGCCCGCCCAAGGTCAGTGCGAATGACTTCAAGTTGGTTAACTGGAGAAGCTGCTGAGTGAGAACACCCGCACTGATTTCATTCCATTCTGGTCGTTTTTTGGGTTACCGTGTCAGAGGTAGATGGCATCGTGTGAGGACAGTCGTCAGCTTCGGGAATCAAGAGATGCTTCCCTGATTCGGGCTGGCTCCTTGCCAAGTCACATAGCCTCCCCAGACCAGGGCTCGAGCAGGCCTGTGCACAGGAGATTCTCAGGCCAGGAGTTACTAAGAAGGGGCCAGCCTGCCTCTGTGAGGGAATGTTCACGCTGGGAATCCTCTGCAGGGGATTTCTTTTCCCATGAAGCATTTATTCTTATTAGGGTGAACTTGTGTTCCAGTTTCAGTTGTTTAAAACAATGAATAAGCCTTTAATATGCTTGCTGAGCCACTCATTAAAATAGTAAATTCCCATATGACTTTAGAGATTTGTGACAGAGAGCTAAGCTCTTTCACTGCCTTCCAGGGGGCTTCCAGGCGACAGTGGCCACCCTCAGTCCCTGCAGGACTGAATTAGCCCCTGGACCCGTGGGAAGACGGAGCAGAAGAGGGATACCCCTTGCCGAGCTCCTTCCTGCCTACAGCCCGTGACCTTCCAGGCACTATGCCATGTGGATAGAGTTCCAAAGTCCCCGGGGGGTGAGCAAACAAGAGCCTGGACCTTGGCTTCCCTGCCCATTGCTCCTAAACGACCTCCAGTGTGCCAACATCAGTAGGCTTGACAACAGCAAGTCTGTCAGCAGTGACCATCAGGATGCCGCTGTCACGCTGAGCCAGGGGGCTGCTTTGAGACTGGGTGGCCCCCTCCCCCATTAAACCCAATGCAGAGAATGACTGGGCACTCAGTCAGCCTCATCCCACTTTCTCCCCACCACAGGAGCTGGCCCGAGTCCTGAATTTCCTTCCCATTTGTGCCCGAGGGGAAGCCCTGGCTGGGCAGTGAAATGAAAATCCCTCCCTTCTCAGCTTTCCCCTTCTTGTCCTCAAAATGAGCCCAAGGCTTCTGATGCAATGAGTTCCCTGGACGCCCTATGCACAGGCCTGATCTATAACCCTGGTCTGGGGAAAGTTGCCGCACCTATCAGATAAGGTTGGATCCCTGGAAAATGGGCCCTTGGGAGTGTATTGATCACAGGAAGATAGCTCTGGGCATCTCCTCCCCCTCTATGACTATCAGCATCTGAAGGAAATATTCCACTGGACAGAGGGCGGGAGGAGACAGTTTGCTGATAGGAAAAGTGAACATCTTTACTTTCCAAAAAAAATTATTTTTATTTTCAGCTCTAAATTCACTTTCTCCCTCTACCTCTCCCCCATCCATTGAGATGGCAAGAAATACAATACCCATCGTACATATGAAGTCATGCAAAACATTTTGCCGAAGGCTTTTACAAAGAGAAGAACTCACCTTGCACCCAGTAATTTCTAAGAAAGGAGTGCCTTGGCCCCCTGGCATGCCACTGATCGCTCCCGCATAAAGACAGGGCCACAGGTTTGCCTCTGGGCAGCTGGCACCCTGCTTCTGGGAGACCCAGGAACAAGAGTTAACAGACTTTGACCAGAGACTTTGGCAGAAATTGGGACCCACTGGGAAGGAGAGAGGAAGAAAGATCACTGGGGAGGAAGGCATTCTGCCTGCTTGCTTCCGTCCCAAGGCCAAAGGGTAAATGCCCTCCTTGCAGTGGCCAGAGCCCAGGAATGGGGAACGCCTTGTTCTTCCTGCTTCTTATCCAGGCTGAAAAACCCAGTGTGAACATTCAGCTCCACTGTCTTCCCTGATAGAACCAGGCCTGTGGGGTAGGCTCTGATGTGGCATGCCAGGAAATCTAGCTTCTTTGTCTGAGGTGGTCTTGTAAACAAGCAGCTGATGTTTCTGCAGGGATGGCTCATTTTGTAAGTCTTGGACTGTTACAGAAGAGCAGGGGAATGGAAGGACAAGGGTGGCATTAACTTCTAAGGGAACCAGGGTGGGGGGAGAAAACAAGCCAGCCAGCAGAGAGCTTGGCACGAGCCCTGAAAAGGTCAGCTTGTCCAAGAGCCTCCCTAGGAAGGAGCACAACAAACAGGGCAGAAATGGAAGAGATCTGTGACCGTTTCTACAGCAAACCATCCTTGTTTCCCACACAGACCCAGTCCAGGCAGTGTGGAGAGCCCTGAAAGGGGACGGCAAACAGACACGTCATGTCAATGTGGTGAGCGCTGTCACCGCAAAATAAATGAGAGATGAGAAGAAATCAGGGAACAGACTGGCAGGACCAGGGGAACCATTCACACGATTCTGGATTCTGTTAATGACAAAAGGGACACAACTATGAGAGGCTTTAGAGTTCTGGTCAGCAGAGCACTGGCCAGTGAGGACATCAAGGCTGCCGCCTGCCTCTTGGCAAAGTGGGAGTGAATGAAGGATTCTGGGTGGGGGTGACCACGGGTTGGTACATTTGGCTTATCATTTTGTCTCATGGAAAAGCTGAGGGGCAAGGGTTTCTTGGAGGGGGGAGTTAGTGGGGAGCGAGAGAAACATAAAAGAAAGAAAGAAAAGAGAAATAAAACATTGGAAAATACTTAGAAGAAAATCAAAAAGAAGGGACATGACAAAAATGTGTGACTACCTCGTTACATTTAATAGACCCTTTAAAACCCCATCTGCTTATAACAATCACAGTTCCATATACAAGCCCGCTCTGTTCTTTGTTTTTGAAATATTTGTGGGGTTTTTCTAGTACTATTAAGCCCATATCAAAATAAGTGAAGAATACAAAATGTTCAAGCTCAAGCCCCGCCTTTGCCCCTTCCTAAACCCTCTCTGGGCTTTAGGCTACACTAAGATCGCATGGTGGAAAACAGGGGGAGGGGGTTTCCTCACTGGGAGTTCCTCGGCCCATGAAATCCTTGGTTCACAATTCACAATTGGCTCCCTCTGTAACAGAGATTGGATGATGGATTGATCCTTCTCTGGACTATAACCCAAGATGACCATAATGACCCACATTTATAGTGCTAATGACTTTGAAGCAACTAGAGCTTCAAACTGCACTGAGTCCTTTAGGACACTAAGGACATCTAATGGTCCTCACAGAAGCCCTGGGATGCAGAGACTGTCATCATGCCCATTTCACAGATGAGGAAATGGTGAAGTGACTTGTCCTGTGCCCACAAAACACCCTCTTTGGCAAACCACCTGCCTTTGCTTGAAGAGCCCCAGCGTCGGGGAGCTCACCCATTTTCCAGGCAGCCGATTACGGTGGGAGGCTTTCATTGTTGGGGTGTCTTCATGACCTCAGGCCCATTTTCCTCTTCAGCATGTGCAGCAGCTGCACCCCGTGGGTGGGTTAGAGGGTGTCTGCCCCAAGCAAGGGAAGACTTCCTTGGGTGGGGTGGGCAGGTGAGCCACGAAGGAGGCCAAGGTGGGCACTGCGGAGTGCTGAGAGCTCGGGCAGGCATGGAGGGTGCCAGGGTCATCCTCTGCAACCCTGGCATCGTGGCCATGGCTCTGTCCTGCCCATGAGCGTCAGTGACCCTGGGAGATAGGATGAGGCTGACAGCTCTGTGCATCTCTGCCTCACTGAAGCCCAAGTGCAGGGCAAGGACAGTTACCACCCGCCCTCTGAAAGCCAGGACTGCTCTTGGGTCTGCCCTTGGGCTAAGCAGGACAAGCCTCAGACACAGGAGAATCTTCTTCAGCCTAAACATCCCCATATCACCCAATGACACACATTAAATGCCTACTGTGTGCCAAGCACAGTGCCAGGTGCTGGGAGCACAAAGACACAAATCAGAGAGGGCAGGGGAGGCCGTGACCACAGTGCCCTGGCAATGCACAAAAGCCCCCCCCTTCTGTGCTCCTGGAGCTAATGGCTAAAGGAGACGTGAGACCAAAGTTACCCCAGTTAAACCCCATCTGACTAGATTCAGGCCAGGGTTCTATCTAGCCTGTCTACACACTCTGCTGCCTCTTGCCTCCACCTTCCAGAGTAGTCAGCGCTCTCTGCTCTCCCCCTCTCCCTCTCTGTCTCTCCCCTTCCTTCTCTCTCTCTCTCTCTCTCTCTCTCTCTCTCTCTCTCTCTCTCTCTCTCTGTCTCTCTCTCTCTCTCCCTTTGACTCTGTCTCTGTCTGTCTCTCCCTCTCTCTGTCTTTCTTTCTCTGTCTCTGTCTCTCTCTCCTCTCTCCCTCTCTGTTTCCTCTCTCTCTCCTCTCTTCTCTCTCTCCCCTGGCCCCCCCTCTTTCCCCCCTCTCAGGTTTGGGTCAACTGCCCATTTGGTAAAGATGTCATCTGTCCTTCATCCAAGACATTGATAAAGGTGCTGAACCACCCAGGGTGAAGTCTGGCTCCCTGGGGTACCCAGCTGGAGACCTTCAGCTAGGCTGGTGGCTCCTCTTTGGGTCTGGCCCATTCACCCCATTCCAAAGCTACCAAAGGACCATGCAGGTTAGCTCACCTCCCTCCCTTTCCCACAGGAAGAACAGGCCTGGGTTTGCAGAACCCCCAACACACCCCTGACCTTCCCAGCCCAGCAGCCCTGGCAGGGTTCCTTCATTCAGTGGATGATTTATTTGTTCAATACCAAAGAGACGTGAGACCCAGAGCAAAAATGCTGTAATTCCTGGGAGCCTTTTGGCAGCCGGGATGTTTACCCAGGTAAGTGTAAAGTCATTCAGAGTATTGCGGCTGGGGCGATGCCTCCCACTTGGAAATGGCCGGAGCAGCCCCCAAGAATGCATGAGTCAGGCTTTGCCTCATTGGAAGCCCTGGGTGGGGGAGAGATCAGGAGCCAGCATGGGGGTGTTTCCCAGGCAGGGTGCCAGGGTCACAGCACTGGAAATGGCCTCCTTTTCCTGAGGCGCTCCAGCAGCAGGTGAAACTTGCTGCCCAGCCGACCAGGGCCCACTTTCCTCTGTAACCCAAAGGAGAAAGCAGGCGGGCTGGGTGGATGAGGCTGATGGGCCCTGGAGCAGACTGTCCAGGGAGCCACCTTCATGATTCACTCACGTGTCCAAGCCCCATCGCACAGGCAAGGTCACTCAGCGAGGAGGTGGCAAGGCCAGGATTTGAACCAGCTTTTTTCTACTCCACCAAACTAGCCGTGGCTCTGTGCTTCCCTCCCTCCTGGTCATTCTCCAACAGATGGTCTTCCACTCACTTCTAATTAAAGAACATTCATGAAGCTCCTCTTGTGGGCTGGTCACTGTGCCAGGCACCAGGGAGGCAGAGGTCAACCTTCCCTGCCCACTCCCAGCCCCCCCGGGCTAGCAACTACTTGGGCCCCAGGCCACCGTTCCAGAGGCCAATTCTCAGGACAGACAAGCTGCCCCTGAAAAGGTAGTATCGGGACAGGAGAGTCTGGGACAAGGGATCTGCCCCAAGGGTGGCTTTGTTTTTACCCCAAAGGGCACATGGAGCCCTTGGAAGCCAGCAGGGCAGGAGGAAGGCAAGCAAGGTTAAGGGCGGGGTCTAGAAGCAGTGTGGCCAAGTGGGTAGAGTTCTGGGCTTGGAGTCAGGAAGACCTGAGTTTGACTCCCACTCAGACACTTATTAACTGCATGTTCCTGGGCAAATCAATTCACCTGACTTCTCTCATCTCTAAACGATGGATCTGGACTCAGGGGCTCCCAGGCTACGATCTTACAGCCCACCCTCGCTCCTTTACTTGTAAAACATTGAGGCTGGATTTTGTGACCTTCAGGCGAGCTCTAAATGAATGATCTCTGGACGGTTTAGACACATTTAGGGAGAATCTTCAAGGCAAGTGTTCGGAAATGAGAGAAAGATTTAACATCAAACCGTTTTGTGATCATAGCTAGTTTACCTCCCACTGAACCTTGCTCCTAGGCAGAGCTCTGGAGACAGAGGGAGACAGGGATCCCAAAGGAACTGAAGCGGGCTTTTTTTTTAAGGGTTTTAAGTTTTCTTCACCCCCCATTAAATTAAAACAAAACAAAAATCAAAGCCCTCAAGCTGGACCCGATTGTTCCCTGGCTCCCACACATGGGGTTTTGTATGTCTTCTCACTGGAAGGAAGGAAAATAACAAGGGCCTGGAAGGGAAGGGAGGCAGAGAGACAGAGACAGAGAGAGAGGAGAGAGAGACAGAGAGAGACAGAGAAGAGAGAGAGACAGAGAGAGAGGAGAGAGAGAGAGGAGAAAGAGAAGAGAGAGAGACAGAGAGAGACAGAGAGGAGAGAGAGAGGAGAGACAGAGAAAGAGACAGAGAGAGGAGAGACAGAGAGAGACAGAGATACAGAGACACAGAGACAGAGAGAAAGAGACAGAGAGAGACAGAGACAGAGAGAGAGAGAAGGGGGGAGAGTGAGAGAAGTGTTTTCTTCTTGCCCATACCAACGCAGGACTCAGATAAATGATATCTACGGCAGGACAGGCACCTTCAAAAGCCTGGCTCCCAAACCCTTGGCCCAAGGTGCCTAAGCTGGTGCCCAGGCTGTGGTTCTAGATGGATGCACCTGGTGTCTTGGGCTTTGATGGGCCCCAGAGAGAACGCCTAGAACAACCCCCTTCCAGCCAGGCCACAGGTTTCAGTCTGCAGAAGCAATCAGGAGTCTTAACGTAGCAGTGAAAACACCACCAGCTAACATTTAAGCAGCATGTTACAGTCGCTGGGCTAAACACCTCACAGACAGCTGCCTTGACCTCATCATAGCCCTGGGAAGTAAATGTTTTCATTATCTTTACTTTACAGATGAGGAAACTGAGGCAGACAGCGGTGCTGTCACCTGCCCAAGGCTGAACAGCTGGTAAGTATCTGAGGCTGGATTTGCACTCAGGGCCTCTTGACTTAGCCCTGACCCATCATGGAACTTGAGCGATGCCTCCTGATGCAATGCTCTGTTCCCAGGTGGCCCATGGAGGCAGCATGGTGCCCTGGGCAGAGTCAACCCTGGAGTTAGCTCTGGGGCCTGGTTCAAGTCTTACTTGTGTAATCTTGGGAAGCTCCTCTCACTCCTCTGGGCCTCCTCCCTCCTGGCTCTAAACCCAGGGTCAACTACAGGACCTCGAACCATCCTCACCAGCTCTCTGGGCCTCAGTTTCCCCAAGGTAGAACAAGGGAGATGGACAGAATGGCCTCGGAGGCTCCTTTTAGCTCTGAGTCTGTGACCCCCAATTGTGGACACACGAGACTCCAGCCGAGGACCCTCTTCATCCCACTCCTGCTACCGTATCCTTCCCGATGTGAGTGCAGATGTGATGGAAGACAGGAGGCTGCATCCTCCTCTTTCACAGATTAACATACACAGCATCCAGGCTGTGCTCAAGACCCTTCCCCAGGTCTGGCTCTGCCACTGCCTGAGCCAACAAGCTGTGACTGCCTAAGTGGAGGAGAGCCAGTGAAGAGTGGACCCACAGACCATGGATTCTTGCTGTGGTGCTCCAGGTCCCACAGATGGTAAGTGTCTGAGGTCAGATTTGAACTCAGGTCCTCCTGACTCCACGGCTGGTACTCTATTCCCTGAGCCACTCAGCTGCCCCTGGAATTGGCTTATACCTTTCTTCATATCCTCAGTGTGAGCACACTATGTGCCTGTATATAGGAGGTGCTTAATATATACTCTTGACTGATTCAAATCTTAATTGGGCCAGTTTCTAAGATGAGTTGAGGATGCTCCTGTTGGGGATGGCAGGGGGAGGGGAAGGATGCCTGCCAGTAAAAATATCTGTAGTTCCACTAACAAGAAGAAATTTTCCAGAGAGGTAGTTTCAGAAGTTTGCTGATCACTGGTCAGTATACATAGATTTGGCCTCTTTGCTCCAGGGGATGGGCCCAGGCATGTTTGGTACAGGCTCGAAGAGAGGAAAATACCTGCTCCTCTCTTCCCAGAGCAGACCGAGCCGCCTGGACAGGCTGTAGGCTCCTGCTTGAAGGTCCTCCAGCAGAGGCCGGGGATCAGCATGGATGATGGGGCAGAAGCACCCTCCTCTGGGGCCAGCCTCCATCTGGTTGCTACAAGGGGATTCCTTTGGGTGTAGGTTGGACTAAAGGCTGTTGGGATTCCCTCCAACTTTCAAAATTCTGTGACTGAGCATCTGAAAGTGAGTGCCTGGAGCGGTGCAAGGTTTACCAAGAGCTGGAGGGGAGCCAGAAGCCCCTCAAGGAGCTGTGACTCCCAGGCAGACTCTGGGGGCCCTGGTTCCGGTCTGGCAGCCCTGGGACTGGAAGGTCAGGATGAGCCATGGACCCTTCTCAAAGTCATGTTTTGTGTAACTGGAAGAAGTGCTTGATTTTAGTTATAATCCAGGGAAAACAGAACAGAGTTTTTTTTTTCTCAATCAAGTTCACAACCCTGCTCTTGAAATCCACCCATGGACACTTTGAGGTCCTTAAACCCCTCTTCTAGAGCAATGAGTTTGGAATCAAAAGATTCTGGTTCTAATGTCACTTCTTCTGCTTACCTACCTATGTGACCTTGTGCCTCACTTTCTCATCCATACAGTGAGGGGTTGACCCAGATGGCTTCTAAGGCACCCCTAGCTCAAGATCAAGGGTGGTCTAGGTCATGGGGCATCTGTTCCTGAGCCTGTAAGGTGGAGCTCTTCTCCAGCACTGTTGAAGGCAGGGAGATCATTTAATTTAATCTTTCTTGATCATTCCCAATGGAGGGTCAGGGCCCTCCACCATCTTGATTCCACTTGGCCTTTCTCCATCCCTCTTAATTCTAGGGCTGTCCTTCTGTTGGCTATTTCCCATCTATCCTGTCTATATCTCATTTGTACCCACTGCTTTGCCTGTGTCTCTCCCATTAGATTGGAAGCACCTTGAGGATAGGGGCTCCTTCCTCTTTCTTTTGTATTCCCAGGACTTAACACAGTGCTTGGTACAGAGAAGGTGTTTAATAAATGCTTATTGACCAATTATGAGACCACAGATATTTGAGCTTGATGTATCTTGGATTCATTTTTAATGGTCTTGCCTGCACTTTATAGAAACCCTTAATTCCTTAAGGACCGAGCGTAGGCACTGCCTTCTGCCTGAAGTCTTCCCCAGCCCCACATGCCCTTCTCCCAGCTGCTGCTGCAGTCTTCTTTCTTGGGTGGTGTGCTCTTCTCCTTAATAACTTACTGCACAACTACTTCTATGTGCACCTGCCATTTTCCCTTGAGGGAAGGGATGGCTTCATTGTGTCTTTTAATCCCCAGCACCTCCACCTGGTACACAATAGGTGTTAATAAGTGTTTGTGGATAGACTGATTTTCAGATCTATAAGCAGATCTGCCTATAGTCTCCTTGAGACTTCCCTAAAAAGAAGGGGGCACATAGTGTCCCTCTCCCACAGAATCAGGATACTTATTAGCCACCTTTGGAGAAGGGGAGGAGGGAAAGGGAAGAGGATGAATGAAAGGAAGAAGGAACCCCCTTGTGGGAGCCATTTTATCACAGACACATTTCAGGATGGGGGGAAGGGGGATACCTAACAGGGTTAGAGGGACGAGTGGAACCATGTTAAGTGTAAGGAGCCCTGCCAGGACAGACAAGGGAAGAACAGGTTTAGAGTTGGACTGGACTGAGAGGCCACTGAGTCCGCCCCCATTTTACAGATAAGAGTGCTGAAGCCCAGAGAGGCTAGATGGCTAGGGTCAGACAAAGAAAGTCATAAAATTTTCATACTGGACTTCCTGCCTCCACATCCACGCTGCTTCTCAACCCTTTCATAATCTCTATTATTCAGTCACCCCACCCCCAGCCTCTTCTCAGCTCCCATGTCCATTGTCCTCAGATCTCCGGCTCCATTGCCCCACACTGCTCTGCCCTGACCAAGGTCCCATCACCTTAGACCTCCCTCCTCTTCTCCCACTTTCCACCTTCTGTTTCTCAGGGGAGTCTGACTCCCTAGAACAAAGGCCATCCTTGGGTCTCAATGTGGAAAGCCCCTTCTTCCCTGCCCCAACACCCTGGGCCAGGACGAGAAGACTGTGAATTCCATTGTTCCCCCAATGGACACTTCCAGCCCCTCCCTCTTCATTCATCTCCATCACATAGCCAGGCCTTGGTGAGGGCATCTACTGCCCCTCGGGCATCTTCACCCTTCTTAAGGAGGCTCTTCCCCACCCCAAGCCCAGCCTCATCCTCAGGGACTTCAGTTAGCAGACACCCAGACCTCCCAGTTCATCCGCCTTCACTGTGACCTACATCATTATGCCTCCTCAGCCACCCAGAGGGACGGTGCCACCCTCGATCTCACCATCACGCTTCCATTTCCATGATCAAGAGCTCTGAGCTTTCTCTCTCTAATTACAGCCTAACATCTGACCTCCAGCATCTCTCTCAGCCTCTCTCCTGGGTTCCCTCCCCATTACCCACCTGTCTTTAGTCATGTCAGACTCTGCGACCCCATTTGGAGTTTTCTTGGCAAAGATGCTGGAGGGGTTTGTTCCTTCCTTCTCCAGCTCATTTTGGGAATGAGGAAACCAAGGCAACATGATCTGTCACACAGTCAGGATTCAAACTCAGGTTCTCCACTTCTCAGTCTGAGGCTACACTCTAAGACTATACCCTCTATGCAGGTGGCATCTGCCTTGGAATAGGGGCTAGTTCTCCAAATAGGGGTTTGTGGGAGGGAGTAGGGCAGGGGCTGACCCCCCAGGTCAAGGATTCAATTGCTATGCAGTGAACCTGATAGAGACAGAAAAGCCTTTGGTGGGAAGGGTCCTCAGGTGTCTCTGAAGTATAAAGGGGTCCTGAGACCAGAAAGTTTGGGCACTGCTGGGATAGGGGATTTTTGCCCTTTTGAAATCTCAGCTCTTTGATGTGACCTTGGACAAGTCATTTGCCCTTACTGAGACTCAGCTGATTGTCTGTAAATGAGAGGGGTTGGACCAGCAGAGCTCCAAGGTCCCTTTCAGCCCTTGGTCTACCATTTTCTGTTCCTGTGGCTCATGAGGCCCTGAGAGCCTTGGAGCCCAGCTGAGACTCCCCATCCCTGATTATGGACTTCTGTGGCCTGAGGGGGTGGAGATGGGCCCCAGAAGAGAACCTGGGGTTGGGGCAGGGAGAGAAGAGCTGAAGGGAGTGGGGAGAGGCAGGAGGCCAGAGGAAGAGGTCGCAGACAAAGCCTCTCTGTCTCTCTTGGGATTCTGACCTGAGGGAAATTCTTTCCCACAAAGGGCTCCCATGTAGGGAGGTCCCTCTGCGTTGGAGGCCTCTGGTTCAGACTCCCAATCCTAACCAATGAACATCAAACAATGCCAATGAGTGATGAGTGAATGGTGTCCCCACCGAGAAGCTGTTTTTAAAAGAGGAAGAACAGGGCAGCTAGGTGGTGCAGGGGGCACCTGAGTTCAAATTAGGCTTCAGACACTTGGCACACTTACTAGCTGTGTGACTTTGGGCAAGTCACTTAACCCCAATTGCCCTCCAAAAAGCAAAAATAAATAAAAAAATAAAAGGAAGAAGAAGCTGGCTCTTCCTCATCCTGGGATTAATTCTAGCTGGGGATATGAAGGAACCTGGAAATGTGGGGGGCTCATGGGGCTAGAGGAATGGAGACCTGTTGCAGCAGTTACAAGGTGAAGAGGGAGGGAGATAGTGAGATCCAGGGCACTGAAAGAGTCAGGGAGAAGAGTCAAGTTCAAATTCTACCTCTGACACTGGGGGCCCTGGGACTGTGCTCAAGGTGCCTCCCCCATAAAATCTGGAGGGGATGTGGGGGGACTGGACTCTGTGGTCTGTGGGGCTCCTCCTGGATCTAGCTTCATGGATTTGTGCTATGTATGGGGGCACTCTTAGAATATGCCGTTAACCCCCACCCCCCAAATATGTGTGGGTACTTAGATCTGATTCCCTGAGCCCAGGCCACACCTAGGAGAGCAGGTGTGAGCACGGGGGTGGGGGGGGGGTGGAAGGGAGGAGCAAAGTGACTGAGCCACAGCATCCAGAAGGATGCTAGACTGGGGGCTCTCAATGCTCAGAGGCCCTCAAATCCTCCCTGGAAGGGGGCTCACCTGCCCTGTGCTCCCTCCCTCATTGCTGCGGTTTGGGCTTTTGTTTTTGTGGGAGGATATGACTGTAGTGAGATCTTATTTTTTTTAATTTACATTTAATGAAAAATAAAATACATAAAATCAATACATGAAGATACAAGATAAGATAAAATCTGACCTTGGTATTGGTTATTGTTAAAACATTTACACAGACTTTACAGCAGCTTGGAGCACATTGCCTTTAAAAGAAAACAAAACCAGGTGGGGGAGGGAAGAAAAACCCATTCCCCCCCATGCCCCTAGACTTAGACCAGCCCCAAGTGTAATCTCTGTCCTAGTTTACTTTTCCAGCAAAAAGAGCCTTCCTTTGTAACTGCTGTTTACAGAGAGCTAATGACAATTTGCACAAAGATTTAAATGCAGACTAGTTGGCTGTTTCAGAATCAAGAGGCCTGAGTGAATGCCCAACCTCTGCAGTGTGACCTTGTGCCAGTCACTTAACATCTCTGGGCCTCAGTGTGCCCTTATCTGAGCTGGGGTGTCACCTGGAAGGATGAAATGACAGCCAGCTGAGGCCCACAGAGCCCGGTGCTGCCCAGGAGGAGGACTGTGGTGGCCCATGTGGGGATTCATCCTGCTGGACACGTTGGGGGTGGGGGATTGTCCAGTTGGGAAGGTGGCAGAGTCGGAAGGAGAAAATGAAGGCTTGTCAATGTTTTAAAATAATAAAATTAAATTCAAGCAGAATAAAAATGAACAAGACGAGAGCACTGGCTCCCTGGTTTCTGGGGCTCCTTCCAGATCTAGAATTGGGATCCTGCCTGGGTGGCCTTGGGGCTTATACTGGCTCCTAGGGCACTTTGCGTCTGTGAAGGGCTTTACAGACATTCTCTCATCCCTCCCTTCCTCATGATGAACTTAGGAGGTACATGGTGCACGTACTAACACCCCATTTCATGGATGGGGAAACTGAGTCTCAGAGAGGCTAAGGGGCAGAATTGGAATCCACATCTTGCCTGACTCCAAGGCCACTGGGACTTCAGCTCAGGCTCAGAATCCTGCAAGAGACAGAGCATCCGCCTTCTCCGAGCCTTAGTGAGGGGTGAGAAAAGTGCCAGGACCTTGTCGGAGAAGGGAGGGGAAGGGAGGATGAATTCATGAAGCCCAGCAACTGGCCAGGTACCACACTAGGCACAGCTGCCTCATGGTCAGCACATTACGCATGGGTGACTTGTCCTGGAACAGAAAGATCAGGGGAACGGGAGGGGACGCCCGGCCCCTCCCGAGAGAGCCTTGAAGCACCTTGGGAGCCCCAGGATGGCTACAGGCTGTGGGAGTCTGGGCTGGCGCTGGCCGCCTCCTGCCTGCTCAGACCCTTCCTGGAGGCCCCCTCTGCTCACCGGCCCGGAGTCAGCCCACACTTACCCTCCTCAGGAGCCCCTGCCCTCCTGCCTCAAGTCCCCACCCCCCTGGCACCCTCTGGGTCCCCTTTGCTACCATGGAGACGTTGGGGCTACCTGCACTCGTTTTCTTCAGCTCTAAAAATTTTGGAAAAACATCTCAACTATCAATAATTCATTTTCCCCTCTCACCTGGTCAGTCAGTAAACAATGATTAAGCACCTGCTGCATACCAGGCACTATGCTAACCCCCAAAAAGAAAGACAGCCCGTGCCCTCTGGAGTTTATACTCCCATAGGGGAGATCATCAGGAAATG
>WOXC01008327.1:0-31299 GCA_011680675.1 Gymnobelideus leadbeateri
GCTGTCTATATAATTAGTGACTTCATTGCTGCTGAAGTAGCTAGTTTTCCCTTCTCAACTGCCATTCTTATTGTCCTAGCACCTGTATAATTCTGTTCTATTCATCACTTGGTCCGCTACTTGCTACAGATAATAGAGTTCTATTGAAGAAAGAAAAATGCAGAAGTGTGTCATAAATCTTATCCACCATCCTCAAATATGCCCTTGCTACCACTTGGCAATACTGTCATACATTTCTGATTTATTCTCTAGTGCACTTACTTCTATAGATGCCCCAAAACTTTTTTCCACCTTTCTGAAGACTTTATTCTGATCCATAATTTTCTTTTTCAGCAGATGGCCTCTTGTTCTACCTGAAAATCAAGGCCATTTTATATATTATTTTCAACTACTTTATTTTACCTAACCATACATTTCTCTATGGATTCACCCTTTCATTTTCCATTCAAATTACAAAGCTAAATATGACAGTCCTTTATGAGGCTAAGGCTTTTATCTAGATCCCATTTTATGAGGCAGCTCCAATTATTGTAGAGAGCTCTGGATGTAAAGTCAGGAAACAGTAGTTTGAAAATTCAGAGCTCACATTTACTATTTGTGTACAAGCATAAATTTATTTACCTATAAAGTGAAGATAATAATGCTGGCACTCCTAATATAGTTATGAGTAAAGTGTTTGTAAGCCCTAAAACAGTGTATACTTGAGCCACCATTATTCTTATTTTCATACCTACAATCAACATAGATTTATTAAATGCCAGGAATGAACTTCAACAGACTTCAAGAAATAGTGCAATAAACTGAGACCCAAAATAGATAGCTTTGGTGGTTTCTAAAAGCCTTTCCCTATTCCTGTTAATGTTTGTATCCAAATCCTTTAATTCCACATGTATTTATGATGATAATACAAGTCTTATAACTATAATAATAAAATACTAGCTATCATTTAAAAAAAAAACAAAAACAAAAACAAACAAACAAAAAAAGAAATAGTGCAAGATAGAAGGACCTGGTGTACGATTGTGTGTGGGGGTCACAAAGAGATACAACTGAATGACTAAACAGCAACAACAAATTGTGCTGATGGCTATGTATGAAAAGAAAGACAAAAATAGTCCCTGCCTTCAAGAAGCTCACAGTCTAACTAATGACTATGCCATCCTTTTCAGTATATTTGGACTCTTCTCCCACTAACTTATTCTTTGGTTTTCCCTTTTTATTTTTTTTAGCAAATGCTTTATTAACGTCTGGTTTATATCATTCATTTCCACCAGATTTTGAATTACAATTTTTCCCCCATTTTTCCCCTACTCACCACCACAGAGTAGCAGTCCCACTAGATATCACCCTCATCCAATCTGCTCTCTCCCATATCCCCTTCGACTTTGCCATTAGGACAAGGTGAATCTCTGATCCCCAATGCCTGGACATCTTATGGAACATTTAATTTTAAAACTTTGATTTTTAGAACCATTCCCTTCCTCTCTTGTCACCCACTCCCTCTGAGAAGATAAGCAATTCAGTATGTGTTGTACAAGTATAGCTATGCAAAACATTACCATAATAGATATATTGTAAAAGACTGCTTATATTTCCCTCCCGCCCATCTCACCTCCCACCCATCTCACCTCCCACCTGGTCCAATCCCTACTTTGTCCTTTCCCTGCAAAATGGCTTCTGTGCAACGTTTCTTCAGCAGCTTTTCACCCCAGAGGAGGAAGCCAACATGTTCCCCATATACTGGTCCCAAAGTCCATAGGGCACTAACCTCTCACTGTGTCCTAGGCATATCTGTGCCGATAATTCTGGAATCGCCACAGATGCTGGTGTTCTGGGTTCCCTCCAGCCGGCTGCTGGTCCAGCTGCCCTGGGGCTAAAACCAAGGCTCAAGCGGGCCTGGTCTCAGCTCCCAGAGTACTGTGCTCTTGGTTCCCAGTGCACTGTGCTGCCTGGTCTCAGAGTGCTGCGCTGGCTGCTCTCTGCAGGGCTGCTGGGCTGTCCTCAGCAGGAGGTTAGCTTCTCTGTGACATTCTGTGGGTGCTGGGGCTCCAGAAGTTGTTCAGAGTCCCCTTTTACATTATTTGGAAGTTGTGTGGGACAGAGCACCTTGAAAGTGCTGTTTCTACTCTGCCATCTTGGCTCCGCCCCCTGATTTTCCCTTTTTAAAATAAAAGAAAATAAATAAAAGTTTCAGTGACCTGGCCTCTCCAAGCTTTTATCTATTATTTTTTTTTTCTTTTCACAACTAAACTTTTTGCATGTTCTTTATTCACTGCTTTATTTCTCTCAACTGTTCAGTTCTTAAAACCATGCAATTTTACTTCCATTTTCACCATAGTACTGAGATTGTTCTCAAAGCCACCATTAACTATTTTCTGACCAAGTACCAGAACTATTTCTTATGCATAATTCACCATGATCTCACCATGTCATTAATATTTTTACCACCTTTTTAATATGTCTATCCTTGACTTCTGTGTTACTGAATAACTGAAGTTTTCTTCTTCATTCAACTGATTATTTTAGTCTTTTTCTCTAGTTTCTATTGTTCTTTTGTATTTCTATTTGCATTTCAAAGGACTCCTTCTTTAGTCCCTTTCTTATTCTCTCTTTCTCTTTCTCATCTTCTTTCTTTCCTTTTCCTTATGTCCTCTCTCTCTCTCTCTCTCTCTCTCTCTCTCTCTCTCTCTCTCTCTCTCTCTCTCTCTCTCTCTTTCTCTCTTCCTCCTTTCCTCTCTTTACCTCCTTCTCCAGGTCTTCCCCCTTTCTGTATTCCTTTAATTTTTATGATTTCCATTTTAACTCCTGCATTTGTATCTAAATTTGTTGTATCATTGTATCTGAATTTCCAAACCATTTCTCTCACTAAAGCATAATTTTGACATCTTCATTTTGAAGAGACAAATCCGAATGAGCATCACATTTCCCTTCAGATTCAAGATGTCTAAAACTAGCATTATTAACATCTCTTCAAATCAGATTTATTTTTTAACATTACTTTCTCCCATGATCATGAAAACTCAAATAGATTCAGAATTTTGAAAACATCTTTAACTCATCCATTTCCTTCAGCCTCCATTACAGTAACAAATTTAGAACAATTCTTACCTTTGAAATGCTTCTCTTACTTATCACTTCTTCTCCATTACCAATAAGACAACTCTAGTCTTGATATTTATTTGGATCTGGGTTTTATTACAATTCTGTCATTATTTTCTCACTTTTCTTACTTCCACTCAGCATGTGCTTTATTCTTTTTTCTAAGTTATCACCAGATTAATCTACCTAAAAATGACTATTGTGTCACTCTTAAGCTTAAATATTATTATTTTCTAGAGAATGAAATCCAATCTCCTCAATTTGGCATGCAGGATTCTTCACAATCTCTTCACTTTTGTCCATTCTCCATTTAACTATCAAAGTAATTTTCCTGAAGTGCAAATTCAACCACATCACCCTTTTATGCAATAAATTACAATGGCTCCCCATTACCTCCAGACTTAAATACAAAATCATCATTTTTGCATGCAAATCCCTCCATAAAATTACCTCTATTCCTACCTTTTCTGTTTCTTATACCTTACAGCTTCCACATTTTTTTCAGTGACACAGTTCTTTGATGTTCTCAACTGAAGGCATTTTCACTAACTTTCCCCTATGTCTGAATTATTCTTCCTTATATGCGTTATGGCTTCCACAGCTTGCTTCAAGTCCCCAAGAAAATCTCACTTTCTGCAGTGAGTCCTTACCAATTGTTCTTAATTCTAGTGCTTTACCTCTATTGATTATTTCTTATTCACGCTATACATGGACTCTTTGTACATATTTGTTTCATGTTATCTCCCCTATTAGCCTGTGAGTTCCTTAGTGGCAAGAACTGTCTTTTGTTTCTCTTTACATCATCAGTTATTACTCAGTGCCTGGTACATAGCAGTTGCTTAATAAGTCCTTGTTAATTTATTGAAAGCAATCATCACTATTATAATCATCAAGAAATTAGGGCAAAGAAAAGACTGCTCATTGGGTATAGCCTTTTCTCTTTCACTTGTTGAAAAATATTCCTTGTCCTATTTCCCATTTAACCATTGTCCTTTTCATATCTAGAGTTTATTGTTTCCATAGAAGGTGTGGAACAAAGATCCTACTGTTATATAAGATATAATTAAATCAAAATAACTCAGAAAGATACAATTAAGATCTTCTGAAGGAGTGCAAACCAATGAAATCACAATCTATTTCACTGATCTAGAAGAAGAAACATGAAAGATTCTGTACCTGCCTCTGACAAAATTGTGACAGCACAGTGAGAGTATAGAAATCACATTTGACATCTGATATGGATGAGGTTCATGGTTGCTTACTCTGGGTAAATGGTGGGCCAATGTGTTGAATGTCATGTGGTAGAAGTTAAGAAGTTGGCATCCAGATAAATGACCACTTCTCAGGTTTTTGTTTGGATTGCCTGATGTTTAAATGATGTTTAAATGATGTTTAGATAATAGAGCAAAGGCTGCAATATTTTTACTTTCATTTTTTTTGCCAATATTTAGAAGAAGTAGAAATTATGCCCTTGTCAGCAGTAACTTAAAACATTTTAAAAATTGGTGAATATAAATTTATATATATTTAAATAGATTTATACTTTATATACTTTAAGCATACAAAATGTTATAAATATATGTATATATTTTTATACATACACACAAAGGTAATCACAAATTATCATATTATAGATGTTATACATATATGAGCATGATTATTTATTTATACTACATATAATATACATATACAAAGTATGTTAAACATAGACACATATATGTATGGCATATGTTGCATATTTTTGGTAGATATGTATAAATAGATTCATAAACATATGCATGACATATATTATACACACATGTAGACATTAACATTGAAATTCTTAATAACCTTATAGGACTTAAAGGTGTTTTTTGATCATCTCCTAAAAACATAAAGAGTATTTATAATTATAACTGTCTTCTTTGACCAGGTGTGTGTATTTCTTCCTGTCAAAAAATTTTTTTAGAAGAAATGATCTTTGTGGCTCGTAATTCTTTACACAGGAGAAGCTTGTCTCTTCCTTTGGGACTCCACATTTCCCCCCAATTTTGACACTAAAGAAAAATTAACAGATTAATTCCTTAAAAGTAAAATGACACATATTTTACAAATTATTTCTTATCATTTTTCCGTCTTTGAAAAAATCTTGTAGTAATTTCATAATTACATATGGTTTAATTGAGCCACTCAAAACAGAATTATCCATTTTATTTGTGTGGTAAGTTTTAATCAATGCATCTTGTTTTTACTTAGTAATGATTTATATAGAAGGAGAAATGCTGAAGTGCTGGTGTTGGCCTTTGACTCACCATTAAAAGTGCAATACACACTATTGGTTGGATAAGTGTTTGTACCTTTCAAAGGTGAATCTGAGCAGAAATTCCATTTAAAATGTGTAGAAGGGCACAGAAAACTGCTCTGAAAATGAGGACAGTGAGAAATATCTTGTCAACTCTTCTCATAGCTCTCAAACTAATTTTCTCTTAACTCTGTTATATATGATACATAAGTTTTTTTTGTTTTGTTTTGTTTTTGTTTTTATTTGTTTATTTTGTCATCTTCAACCTCTGAAATGCAAATAATGCTTTCTATAAGAATCTGAGAGTGGAGAAAAACAGAAACACACAGAAAGCCAACCAACTACTTGAAATAAGAGATAGGCTTTAATAATAATGAGAGACAGATACTTTCATTTTAACTGAAGCATAAATCAGCCCTTCACAAGGCAGAGAGGTATGGGCAATCCAATACAATGCAGACATGCTTTCCTCATTAAATACATCATCTCATTATGCTGCAGCTTTAGTCAAAGCAATGGAATAAAATGTTGAGCAGTCCTGCCATTTTCAACTATTCTCCCAAAATCCAGAATTACCAAAGGCAGGGGAAAAATGGTTCACAAGTCAAACAGGTCAACTTAATTTTTTGTCATAAAGAGAACATCACATGTTTCAGGTGTATACCAGCATAGTTATTTCCAGACACTAGATTTGAGGAAACACATTGGGTAGCTAGGTGGTTCAGTAGATAGAACACTGGTCTTGGAGTCAGGAAGACTCAGTTTTTGGAGTCCAATCTGGTCTCAGACACTAGCTTTGTGAACCAGAGCAAGGTACTTAACCTTGTTTGCCTCAGTTCCTAATCTGTAAAATGATCTATAGAAGGAAAGGCCAAACCACTTCAGTATCTTTGCCAAGAAAACGACAAAAGGAGTCACAAAGAGTTAGACATAACTGAAAAATGACTATACAACAACAACAACAACATTTCAATATGTTACCTTCTTTATTAAAAAGAGTAAGATTATATCACCTAGCAACATGATATAGTAGAGGAATGGACCACTTCAGAATTTGGAAGACTGCATACATTATCTGCCTTTCATAAATAGTGTGTGACTATGGACTTGTTATTTAGTTGTTTGATGTCCTAGGAAACTATCTTATGCTGTTAACTAAACTATCATGTGTCACTAATGGGCATTAATGTGATTTGATTCAACAGAACGGATTGTGACAAAGGCCAATCTCACATTCACTTTGGTAGTTATTTACTCCATGATAAAAAAATAGAAGTGATAAAGAAACCATCTTTTCTATTATTCTATGAGAGGAGACACCATTCTCTTCTCTTTCTGGGTCACTGTTCTGACTTATAAGTCTAAATGGTATAACTAGTGTGAATTTACCCTTTCAGAATCATCTATAAACTTCTATACCATTGTCAAAACCTTGCCTCTCTCCTGAACATGCTATATGAAACTGATCCATTCTCACATAACTTTGGAATAAGAGATTTGCTTTCCCACAGAAATCAATGCAATAAGTTTAACAGAATATAATTTTTCATTGTCCTCAATAAACATACACTGGAGTGCTGGACCATAAGTCCAGGCCTTATGAGAATACATGGAGTTCTGCGCTGATGGAATTCCCAAGTGGACTTTGGAGCATATGCCAACATTCTTCAATTGTTCTCAGTCTGCTAAACATATGGTTAGAAAAAGACAGATCTTTTTTATTGATCACAGAATTGAAACTGAGGAGCATTCCAAAGAATTGTTCATCTAGAAACAGTTGCTTGGTATGAAGTCTTTTCATATTTGTTGCCATTATAGTAGGAAATGCTGCTGAAGACCTCTGAGTTAGGGAAGGCTCTCGGACTTTCTCATCCAGAACTGGCATGGTTCTAATGTTGCTGTAGATCTTCCTATTGGAATGGACACGATTGAAAAAAGCTATGCCCTTGGAATGTTTGAAAGGATAGGTGAGTGCATTAAATGAGGTCTGAGAGTCCATGATACATTTTTTGTGGCTAAGTAACTTGGCAACAAAGTGATACAGAATCAAGGCCCAAGTGAATAATCTTTAAGATCCAGTCCAAAAGGAGCTTAAATAGATTAATCTATCAGTGGTAATATCACATCTTTTTTTTTTTTTTTTGCTTTTTGGAGGGCAATTGGGGTGAAGTGACTTGCCCAAGGTCACATGGCTAGTTTTTGTATTAAGTGTCTGAGGATGGATTTGAACTCAGGTCATCCTGACTCCAGGGCTGGTGCTCTATTCACTGTGCCACTTAGCAGACCCAATATCACATCTTTAGACATGCACTCAGAGAGGCAGAAACTTGTGTTAAGTTTGATGCCATTCTCTTTATGGATGAAGGTGATAAAAGAGAAAGTTCAACCTTCAGTTTTGGGGGTGAAGAAGGAGGTGTTTGTCTTTATTTCTTATATATTTGAAATAAATAATCCATTATAAAATCTAATTAATCATAATTAAAAAACAAGGATTTCATTACTGGCTTTTAATAGGATGAGCACCACACAAATGGATGTTTTAGCTGATTACCTTAGAGAAGAGTTACCTCAATCCAGGGGTATACTGGGAAATATTGAACAACCAATTCCCTCAAACTATGTGGAAAGCACATTTTAAATTTAACCTTTATTATTAGCATTTTGTCCACCATTTTCTTGTCTGGACAGTCAAGAAAGCAATCAAATAGTTCTGATTTGTAGAATTTCTGGATTTCCTTGATTCAAATTCTCACACTGAAGTTTTAACAATGAGCTTCAAGAAGGTTCAAGTTGACTCTACCATACTCCTTCACCAACACCTAAAGAAGTCTCTAGGAAACCTGAATGGAAGATGCATCTTTCCTTGTACAACTAGAAAAAAAAAAGATGTCTGTAGATTTATGTTCATACATATCAGTTAAAACTTATCAGTTAAAAAATAATTCTATTTTTGCGGGATCTGAGCCAAATGGCAGAAAAAAGGCAAGAACTTGACTGAGCTCCTTTCCAAACCCCCTTGAGTAACTGAAAAAACTGATTCAGTTGTGGCAGTGGCTGCTTCTGAAGCTCTCAGCCCACAGTCAGTAAACGGATTGAACAACCAGTAAAAAAGGAGATTTTAGGAGTCTCTTTGCTGCCATTGGGGGAAGGACTTTGATGCTTTGCCCATACTCAGATTCAGGACAACCCCAGGGTTAGGAGTAGCACTAGCACATAAGAGTTTATGGCCACAGGGGAGCTGAGACCCTTGTCACAGTTTCAAAATAGAAAAAATCTGCTTGTGGTCTCTCATAGATCAGAGGACAGAACAAAGGAGTAATAAACACTGCTCTCCTTAGATCATACCACCTTGAAGAAACTGAAAGCTTAAGACCCCCAGAATAAGCTCTGAAAAGAGATGCACAAATCCCTGAAGCTTGGGACAGTGTGCTCTCTAACCTAGAAGCAGAAACTTAATTTAATATAGATTTAAAAGTGAAGTAATAGGAAGGAAAATGAGCAACCAAAAAAAATTCTGACTACAAAAAGTTAGTGTAGTGACAAGGAAGACCAAAGCATATGCTTAGAAAAAGACAACAAAGACAAAACTCCTACCTCCAAATTCTTAATACACACACACACACACACACACACACACACACACACACACAAATCAGTCATGCCATAGGAGGGCTCAAAAAAGATTTTGGAAATCAAGTAAGAGAAGCAGAAGAAATACTGGGAAGACAAGTGAGAAGCAAACAAGAAAATCATGAAAAAAAAATCAACTTCTAGGTAAAGAAAGCACAAAACATATTTAGGAAAATGGCACTTTTAAAATCCAAAATAGGCCAATTGGTAAAAGAGGTATCAAATTCCACTGAGCAAAAGAATGCTTTGAAAAGCATCATTTGTCAAATGGAAAAAGAGGCACAAAAATTCAGTGAAGAAAACTCATTAAAAAGTAAAATTGGTCAAATAGAAATGGAGGCATTAAAGCTCACTGAAGAAAGTAATTACTTAAAAATTAGAATTGAACAAGTGAAAGTTAATAACTTTATAAGACATCAGTAAACAATAAAACAAAAACAAAAGGACAGACAATATGAAATATTTCATTGGAAAAACAAGTGACCTAGAAAACAGATCCAAGAATGATAATTTAAAAAATATTGGACTACTTGAAAGTCAAGATCAAAAAAGTGTTTAGACACAATTTTTCAAGAAATTATCAAGGAAAACTGCCCTGATATTCTAGGACCAGAAGATAAAATAAAATAAAAATAAGAAGAGGATAAAAATAAGGAAAATGAGCAATGTGTACAAAAATATTTATAGCCACTATTTTCAGATGGTTAAGAAATGGAAATTGATGGGATGCCCATCAATTGGGGCATGGCTGAACATGTTTTAGTCTATGATTGTAATGGAATACTATTGTGTTATGAGAAATGTTGAGCAAGATGATATCAGAAAAACCTGGAAGGACTAACATAAACTGATGCAACATGAAATGAGTAGAAGAAAGAGAACACTGTATACAGTAAGAGCAATATTATACGATGATCAACTATGAAAGATTTTATTATTTTTGATAATGCAATGATGCAAGACAACTTTGAAGGATTTATAATGAAAAATACAATTTATGCCCTGAAAAAGAACTGATGGGGTCTCAGTACAAATCAAAGCATATTTTTTTAACCTTTTTTATTCTTCTATTTGTTTTTTGTCTGTTTTCTTTTACAACATGATTAATTAGAAATATATTTTACCTGCTAAAAATGTATAATGTTGAATTGCTTGCCTTCTCAATGAAGGGTCTGAGGACGGAATGAGAGAAATTGAAACAACATTTTTAAATGTAATTGGGGGAAAATAAAATACTAAAATATATATTTTTAAAAATGTGAAGAAAAAATTCTAACATGTAACTGTGTGGTCATACTGTCTCCCAGATTCAAGAAGTTCCTACACAGTATATAATTCACTCTGGATCAAAAAGTCCTTGGGAAAACCTAGTTTAGTTTGTTGAGTTGCTTTTAAGATTTCCTTCTATAAGTGTTAGACTACAAAAACAAAGCATCCCTTCAATTTTCACACCCAGTAGTTCCAGTATCTATATAAAAACTCAGTATCTGTATACAAGGATCTCAGATCCTAAAGGAGCTTGTAGCATGAGGGAAGAAAACATAAAAAAAGAAGAGAATCAATAATAACAAGAGCCAAGAATAAGCAGTAAATTGCTGTCTCTTTCCTATGTTTGCCTCCAAGTTACCAAATAACCATAAAAGAGCACCTCAGAACAAGTCCTGGAACAGTGAAGTCGGAGGAAAGAGGGGGCGGAGCAATCTTTTTGCCAGGGAAATTTGGATGATTGACAAAAAAAATCCATCTCAATATGGTAAAGAGGAGTGCAGTCCAGTACAGGAAGTCAGAAGTAAACCCCAACTCAGAAAAAACAACAGGAGATCCTGAGCCCCAGTGTGGAGGAAGAAGGAAATGCCAATACCAGGACCCCTGAATGCCTTAGCATAGCCAGGGGAACCAAGAGATTTCAGATATGAAAAGTACCACATGCTTTGTCAAACCCCACCCCCATACTTGGCAGGTATGCATCTTGCAGTGGTTGGACCTTTGTGTGTTACAACATTGCCCTGGCAGGTATCTCATGGCAACTGGACCTCCTACATGATTTAGCATGGGCTCCAATCAGACTAGTGTCCTCCAGTGGCAGGACCTCCATGTGCTTCACCACATCTCAGTGAAACCAGTCATCCTCTAAGGGCCAGATATCCCTTTGCTTCACTGTAGCCACAACGTAATGAAGAACAAACAAACAAACAAATCCAGTCATAGCACACAACAGATACCATCACTAGGACCCCAGCTTAGCAATAGAGAAGCTGTCATATGCTAATGGTCTCCAGCAGCACTAGACATCCCCCACATCATTACCACAGTGTATCACCAGATGCAAGGGTCTCCCATGGGCCTTAGTGAGATGTCAGTACAACACCAGGTAAGCAGCCAGGACCTACAGCCACTAGCACAAGAAGCTTGAGACAGTGCCCCTTTCCAAATTTGAAGTGGAGCTCAAAATAAAAAAAGAATGTAAAAAGGCACCAAAAGGTGGTGGGGTAACAGAAAATCACACAAAAAAAAAATCTGATCATAGAAAATTATTATGGTGACAGGGAAGACCAAGACATAAACTCAGAGAAACTAAACAATGTCAAAAACTCTTATAGACAGCATACCAAAGAAAAACAGGAAGTCATCTCAAGTCCAAAAAGAACTCATGGAAGGATCTAAAAGGGGCTTAAAAATTATACAAAAGGAAAAATGGGGAAAGAAATGAGAATATTGCAAGAGGTATGAAAAAGAAAGACTCATCTTGGAAAACTGCTTAAAAAGTAGAATTGGCCAAATTTCAAAGGGAGTTACAAAAAATGCATAGAAAAAAACAGCTCCTTAAAGCGGACAATTGGTCAAATGGAAATGAAAGTACAAAAGCTAATTGAGGAAAGCAACATCTTAAAATTCAGAATTGGGCAAGTAGGGGGAACTAACAGAAGGGAGGGCAAATTAGGGGAGCTGATAGACAGAAGCAAAAAATGGTGATGTAGAAAAAGGTGAATGGAGAAAGAGGCCAAACAGGAGAAAAAAATAGTGTGGAGGGAAATACACAGGTATTAATCATAACTGTGAATGTCAATGGGATTAACTCTCCTATAAAACAGAAGGGGATAGCAGAGTAAATAAAAAACCAGTATCCTACAATATGTTGCTCACGAGTAACACACTTTAAGAAGAGAGACACAGATAAAGTAAAAGAAAACCTGGAAAGATGTGTAAAGTAATGTAAAAGGTCATGAGCAGAACTAGGAAAAGGCTATACACTGTATCAACAACATCATGTGATGATCAACTATGAATGACTCAGCTCTTCTCAGCAAGAAAATGATCCCAGACAAGTACAAAGGGCACATGAAAGAAAATACTATCCATATCGAGATAGAGAGACTTATGGACTCTCTGAATGCAGATCTAACCTTTTTTCCCACTTTATTCTTTCTCACATATTTTTTTTTGCTTCTAATCTCTTTCTTCTTCCACAACTGTAGTGAATATTGAAATGTGGTTTAAATAATGACATATGTATAAGCAATATCTAATGGCAATCAATTTTCAGAAGAAGGGAGGTGAAAGAGGGAGGGAGAAAAAATGGAACTAAAAATCTTATAAATAAATGCTAGTTTTTTTTTCTTGATTTGTTAATTGTGGAAAAAATAAAATACTATTTAAATAACTACAAAAAAGTTGAAAAGTGGGGAAGGAAGAAGGACAAGGTATCTGATATGGGGCATGGTAGAAAATTCTATTCGATTAATCTTAAAGTAGTGCAACAAGGTGAGAATTGAGGAGATTTCAGAGCTGAACTGTCTCCTTAAATGGAGGTTTGAAATTCATGGCCTTTCCTTCTTGTTATAGAGTAGTAGAGGCCAGTGCTATGGTGGAAAGCTAAGACTGATAATATGTTACACAATGATGTGTTTATCCCAATAATGAGCTTCTCTAGGCACGGTAAAGAAGTCATTCAGAAAAGTCTCCAAGTGGTGCATCCAGGTAAAAAAATAAATTTATTTTTTGCTCTCACTCATACTACTTTACACAATCAGAGTGTCATGCATGAGTAGGGACAAGTCTTTTATCTTCTCCAAGTCTCAATTAATTCAACTGTAAAAAAGTGAAGACGTCTAAGATTTCTTCCAACTCTAAAGCTACGTCTATATCTAGATAAACACATATATACTTATGTAAAACTCACATATGCATATATGTGAGTATATACGTTTGTATATATCTACATATACATACATAAATAAATACATACATACATTATACATTTACTTTTTAAAATTTTATTTTTGAAAATGTTGTTTATTTTTAGTTTACAACATTCATTTCCACAAGCTTTTGAGTTACAAATTTTCACCCCATCTTTCCCCTACCCAGCACCTCAGAACAGTCATCCCACTAAATAAACACTCCCCCAATTTGGTCTCTCTTATATAGTCCCCTATAGCTCCTCCAACTTTCAAGTATTGCAAGATGGATCACAATACACCAGTGCCTGTATATCTTATTTGCCATTGCATGTAACACACACACAAACATACACACACACACAAACACATACACACACACATACACACACACATGTATTTAAACATTTGATTTTCAAACTTTGAAATCCAGATTCTTTCCCCTCTTCATTCATCACCCACTCTTACTGGGAAAATAAGCAATTCAATACAGGTTGTACTGTGTAGTTAAACAAAACATTTCCATACTAGATAAATTGTGAAAGACTGACTGTATTTCCATTCATCTTATCCTGCCCCCCCACTTGTTATATTTTCTACTTTGACCCTGCCCTTATCAAAAGTGTGTACTTCTAACTACCCTCCCCCCAATATTCCCTCCATTCTATCATCCTCCCTCTTGCCCTCCTTCCCCCTACTCTCCTGTAGGGCAAAATACCCAATTGATTGTGTACGTTGTTCCCTCCTTAAGCCAAATTCAGTGAGAGTAAGGTTGACCTATTACCTTTTGCCTTCCTGTTCTTCCCCTCCATTGTAATAGTTTTCCCTTACCTCTTATATGAGATAATTTACCCTATTCTGTCTCTCACTATCTATTCTCATTATATTCCTCTCTTCCTCTTAATTTATTTTGAAATATCATCCCTTCATACTCAATTGATCTTGTGCCCTTTATCAATGTATACCTGTACATAAATATGCACACACTTACATATGTATTAATATATCCATATGTATGTATACATATATATATATATATATATGCATATTATATTCCCTTCAACTATCCTGATACTGAGAAAAGTTTCATTAGTTGAAATTATCATTTTTCCATGTAGGAATATAAATAGTTCAACTTTGATAAGCTCCATATGATATCTTTTCCCTGTTTACCTTCTCATGCTTCTCTTGCTTCTTGTATCTGAGTGTCAAATTTTCTATTCAACTCTGTTTTTGTCATCAAAAATGCTTGAAAGTCTTCTATTCCATTGGATGACAATATTTTCCCCTGAAACATAATACTCAGTTTTATTTTGTGGGTGATTCTGGGTTTTAATTGTTGTTTTTGGACCTCTGGAATATCATATTCCAAGACCTTTGATCCCTTAAGGTAGAAGCTGCTAGACCTTATGTTATCCTGATTGTGTTTCACAATATTAAAATCGTTTTTTCTTGACTGCTTGTAATATATTTTTCTTGATCTGGGAACTCGGGAATCTAGCTATAATATTCCAAGGAGTTTTCTTTTGGGGATCATTTTCAAGAGGTGATTGGTGAATTCTTTCAATTTATATTTTGCCCTCTTGTTCTAAAAGATCAGGGTAATTTTCCTTGAGAATTTCTTGAAAGATGGTTTCTGGGTTCTTTTATATGATCATGGCATTCAGGTAGTCCAATAATTTTTAAATTCCTTCTCCTGGATCTTTTTTCAAGGTCAGTGGTGTTTCCAATGAGATATTTCACATTGCCTTCTATTTTCTTATCATTTCTTTGAACTTGTTTAATCTTATCTTTATTTCTCATAAAGTCATTAGCGTTCATTTGCTCCAATCTAATTCTGAATGAATTATTCTTTTCATTGAGCTTTTGAAATTCATTTTCCATCTGTCAAATATGACTTTTTAAAGCATTCTTCTTCTGATTGGCTTTTTGGGGCTCTTTTCTATTTGTTAGTCTATATTTAAGTTGTTATTTTCTTCAGTCAGGTTGTTGACTCTCTTTTCATGATTTTCTTGCATCATTCTCATTTCTCTTCCCAATATTTCCTCCACTTCTCTTACTTGTTTTCAAAATCCTTCTTGAGCTCTTCCATGGCCTGTAAACAATTCATATTTTTCTTAGAAGTGTTTGGTATAGGAGTTCTGACTTTATTGTCTTCTTCCCATTCCTTGCTTTGATCTCCACCCACCATCTAAGATTTTATTGCTCTGCTTGCTTCACTTCCTTTGCTTTCTTATGTTGCCACTCAATTTCTTGACTTTTGATCTTTTTGCCACAGTAGAGCTCTATTTCCAGAGAGGAGAGCTTTGTCCCAAATCACTGGGGATTGCACAGCTGCCAGAGCTATAAGTTGGGTTCTCTCTCTGAATCCTTCACAGGCTCTGGCACCTGGTCACACACCTTGGGACCTGAACCTAGACGGTGATCCAGATCCAAGCAGATAAAAGAAATAGTGATTAAGCACTCATAATGGTTGCTTAGTCCCCCTATAATCTATAGTACAGGAGCTCTGAAGCAGGTAAATGGAGGCAGCTTCATGGCAATAGAACCTCTTTTGCTTAAGTCTGGTTTTTCATTCAAGAACGATTGAATGTTCCCTATTCCAGTGAATGGCCATATTTTCGTCTGAAACCTGATACTCAGCGTTGATGTGTAGGTGATTCTTGGTTTTAATCCCAGATCCTCTGATATCAAGAATATCATATTCCGGTTCACAGGGGTGGAGGCAAGATGGCGGAGTAGAAACAGCTCACCCAAGCCACTCTGCACCCAGATTCCCCCCAAACTATGTAAAAGGGGACTCTGAACAACTTCTGGAGCCCCAGCACCCACAGAACGACACAGAGAAGCTAACCTACTGCTAACAACAACCCAGCAGCCCTGCAAGAAGGACCAGCACAGCAGTCTGGGAGCCAGGCAGCATGCAGGGCACAGAGCACGGGGAGTCGAGCTGAGCGGAGCCCAGGTCCTCGTGAGCCGAGGTTTTAGCCCCACGGTGGCAGGGCCGACAGCAAGCCGGAGGAAACCCAGAAGACCAGCAGCTGTGGCGATTCCAGAATTATCAACTTAGACATGCCTAGGACAAAGTAAGAGGTTAGTGTCCTATGGATTTTGGGACCACTTTGTGGGGAATGTGTCAGCTCCCTCCCCTGGGGTCTAGAAGCTGCTGAGGAGACACTCCATTTTGTAGTTTTTCAGAGGCAACTCCAGCTCCCGGCCAGCGAACTGTAGGGAGATCCAGCGATCAGTCTTGGGGGGGTAATCGCTCTTGCTTTAACCTCCCAGGATCTGGATTGTGATCTAGGGTGGAAGTTTTGGGTCGGTTTACAGATTGCCAGAAACAGAAGTTGCGCCCCCACACATTCGGGACGAAAATTCCTCTAGCTGACCTTAAAGCCATAGTGTGGCAACAAGCCCAAAAGTCAAGCAATTAAGTGGCAACATGCAAAGGCAAAGGAAACAGAAACATGCAACCCTAGACTCCTATTTTGGGGGCATAGAGCGGGAAAAGGACTGTGAGGTCAGAAGTCCTGCTCCAAAAGCCCCAGGGTAAAACATGAGCGGGTTGCAGGCCACAGAGGACCTTAAGAAGGACTTTAAAATTCAAATAAGAGAAGTGGAGGAAAAATTGGAAAGAGAAATGAGAAGGATGCAGGAAAAAGTATGAAATGAGGGTCAACAGCCTGACTGAGGAAAACAACACCTTAAAAAACAGAATAACTCAAATGGCAAAGGAGGCCCAAAAGGGCAATGAGGAGAAGAATGCCTTAAAAAGTCAAATTTGCCAGATGGAAAAAAGAATCTCAAAAGTTCACTGAGGAGATTCATTCCTTCAGAGTTAGACTGGAGCAAATGGAAGCTAGTGACTTTATGAGAAATCAAGATGCTGCTAAACAGATCCAAACAAATGAAAGAATAGAAGGCAATGTGAAATATCTCATGGGAAAAACCACTGACCTGGAAAATAGATCCAGGAGAGACAATTTAAAAATTATTGGACTACCTGAAAGCCATGATCAAGGAAAGAACCTAGAAATCACCCTTCAAGAAATTCTCAAGGAAAACTGCCCTGATGTTTTAGATCCAGAGGGCAAAATAGACGTTGAAAGAATCCACTGATCACCTCCTGAAAAAGCTCCCAAAAAGAAAACTCCCAGAAATATTATAGCCAGGTTCCAGAATCCCCAGATCAAGTAGAAAATACTACAAGCAGCCAGGAAGAAACAATTTATATATTGTGGAAACACAATCAGAATAGCCCAGGACCTGGCAGCTTCTACACTGAGGGATCAAAGGGCATGGAATATGATATTGAAGAGGGCAAAAGAACTGGGAATGAACCCAAGGGTCAGCTACCCAGCAAAACTGAGTATTTTGTTTCAGGGGAAAATATGGTCATTCAGTGGAATAGAGGACTTTCAAGCATTCTTGAGGAAAAAACCAGAGTTGAATAGAAAATTTGACATCCAGACACAAGAAGGAAGAGATGCCTGAGAAGGTAATCAGGAAAAGAAATCAAAAGGAACTTATCAAAGTTGAACTATTTACATTCCTATATGGAAAAGCAATAACTGTGACTGATGATATCTTTCTCACTATGAAAATAATGGAAGAAGGGTGATTGGTCATATGAATACATATGTGAATGTGTGTGTATATGGTTACAGTTATATATGGATAGAGGGCATAGGTTGAATTTGTTGGGAAGGGAGAATACTCAAGGGATGAAATTATGAGGTGAGAGAGGAAAGTGGCAAGAGGAGATGGGGGAGACAGGGTAGGGTAAACTATCCCATGTAGAAGAAGCAAGGGGAAGTGGTTGCAAAGGAGGGGGAGAATAAGGAAGGCTAAAAAGGCAAAACCACATTCACACTGAATTTGGTTCAGGGAGAAAATGACATACATACTAAATGGGATATCTCAACCTGCAGCAGGATAAGGGGAAGGGGGATGAGAGGAGGGATGATGGATGGGAGGGCATCCTTGGGGTGAGGGGAGGTTGGAAGTACCCACTATAGAAGAGGGACAGGATTATGTAGGGAATGGACCAGGTGGGGGGGTGGGATGAGTGGGAGGGAATTATAAGCAGCCTTGTAAATTATATCTACTATGATGATGTTTTGCATAGCTAGACATGTACAACATATACTGAATTACTTATCTCCCAAGAAGGAATGGGTGACAAGGGAGGAAGGAAATGGATCTGAAACTCTAGGTCGTAACATTAAATGTTTAAAATATATATAAATACTATTATTAATACTCTTTCGCTTGTAATAGGGAGATAAGATGTGCAGGCATTGGGACACAAAGATTCACCTTCCTCTAATGGAAAAGTCGATGGGGGTATGGGAGAAGGTATGGGAGAGAGCAGATTGGAGGAAGTGATATCTTGTGCGACTACTATTCTGGGAGGTTGGGTAGGGGAATAATAGGGGGAAAATGATTGTAACTCAAAATATGGTGGAAATGAATGATGTAAAACAGAAGTTAATAAAGCATTTGTTTAAAAAAAAAGTGAATACCCCCATGAAGGACAGGTATCACTTTTATCCAGCTGTTCTCAAAGTGGGGTCCAGGAACTTCAAGAGGGTCCCCCCAAGACTCTGTCAGGGGGTCTTTGAGGTCAAAAGTATTTTTATAATAAATGCTAAAATTTCTAGTTTTAAATTTCTAATTTCTAATATTAAAAAAAAAGAAATTCTCAAGGAAAATTGCACTGATGTTTTAGATCTAGAGGGCAAAATAGAGGTTGAAAGAATCCACCAAACACCTCCTGAAAAAGATCCCAAAGAGAAAACTCCCAGGAATATTATAGCCAGGTTTCAGAATCCCCAGATCAAGGAGAAAATACTCTAAGCAGCCAGGAAGAAACAATTTCAATATTGTGGAAACACAATCAGAATAGCACAGGACCTAGGAGCTTCTCCACTGAGGGAATGAAGGGCATGGGATATGATATTGAAGAGGGCAAAAGAACTGGGAATGAACCCAAGGGTCACCTACCCAGCAAAACTGAGTATTTTGTTTAAGGGGAAAATATGGTCATTCAGTGGAATAGAGGACTTTCAAGCATTCTTGAGGAAAAAAACAGAATTGAATAGAAAATTTAACATCCAGACACAAGAAGCAAGAGATGCCTGAGAAGGTAATCAGGGTAAAGAAATCAAAAGGAACTTACCAAAGTTGAACTATTTACATTCCTATATGGAAAAGCAATAACTGTGACAGATGATATCTTTCTCACTATGTAAATAATGGAAGAAGGGTGTGTGGTCATATGAATATATATGTGAATGTGTGTGTATATTGTTACAGTTATATATGGATAGAGGGCATAGGTTGAATTTGTTGGGGAGGGAGAATACTCAAGGGATGAAATTATGAGGTGAGAGAGGAAAGTGGCAAGAGGAGATGGGGAGTGACAGGGTAGGGTAAACTATCTCATGCAGAAGAAGCAAGGGGAAGTGTTTGCAAGGGAGAGGGAGAATAGGAAGGCAAAAAAGTCAAAACCACATTCTCATTGAATTTGGTTCAGGGAGAGAATGACATACATACTAAATGGGAAATCTCAACCTGCAGCAGAATAGGGAGAAGGGGGATGAGTGGAGGGATGATGGATGGGAGGACATCCTTTGGGGGAGGGGAGGTTGGAAGTACCCATTATAGAAGAGGGATAGGATCATGTAGGGAATGGACCAGGTGGGGGTGGGATGAGTGGGAGGGAATTATAAACAGCCTTGTACAATATATCTACTATGATAATGTTTTGCATAGCTAGACATGTACAACATATACTGAATTACTTATCTCCCCAGAGGGAATGGGTGACAAGGGAGGAAGGAAATGGATCTGAAATTTGAGGTCTTAAGATTAAATGTTTCAAATATATATAAATACCATTATTAATACTCTTTTGCTTATAATTGGGAGATAAGATGTGCAGGCATTGGGACACAAAGATTCACCTTGTTCTAACGGAAAAGTCGAAGGGGGTATGGGAGAAGGTATGGGAGAGAGCAGATTGGTGGAAGTGATATCTTGTAGTACTGCTATTCTGGGAGGTTGTGTAGGGGAATAACGGCGGGGGGGGGGGGGGATGATTGTAACTCAAAATCTGGCAGAAATGAATGCTGCAAAACAGAAGTTAATAAACCATTTCTTTAAAAAAAAAGATTAGAGGTTCCCTAAGAACCCCTGGCCGCTGTAAAGCGTAACAATAAACGTTTACAATCCTGAAAAAAAAAGAATATCATATTCCAGGCTCTGTGATACCTCAGTGCAGAAGCTTACAGGTCCCGTGTTATCCAGCTTGTGTTTCCACAATATTCAAATTGTTTATTCCTAGTTGCTTCTAATGTTCACTGCTTTATCTGGGAGTTGCAGAACTTGGTTATAATATTCCCAGGAGTTTTCTTTTTAAGATCTTTTTCAGGAGGTGATTGTGTGGATTTTTTAACCTCTATTTTGCCTTCTGCTTCTAAAACATCAGAGAACTTTTCCTTGAGAATTTCATGGAGGATGATTTCTAGGTTCTTTCACTGATCATGGCTTTCAGGTAGTCCAATAATTTTTAAATTGTCTCTCCTGGATGTATTTTGCTGGTCAGTGTTTTTTTTTTTTTTTTCCCATGAGACATTTCACATTGTCTTCTATTCTTTCATTTGTTTGGATCTATTGAAGAGAATCTTGATTTCTCATAAAGTCACTAGCTTCACTTTGGTCCATTCTAAATCAAAAGGAAAGATTCTCCTCAGTGAGCCTTTGAGATTCTTTTTCTGTCTTCAAATTAAACTTTTTAAGGCATTCTTCTCCCCCTGTATTTTTCAGCCTCTTTTTCCATTTGAGTTAGTGTATTTTTTTGTATTTGGAACATTTAATTTTAAAACTTCAAATTCCGGGTCCATTGCCTTCCTCCCTTGTCACCCACTCCCTCTGAGAAGATAAGCAATTCATTTTATGTTGTACATTTATAGCTATGCAAAACCATAGTAGATATATTGCAAAAGACTGGCTATATTTCCCTTGCACCCATCCCACTACCCACCTGGTCCATTCCCTACTTTGATCCTGTCCCTCTTCAAATGTGGGTGCCTCCAGCCTCCCCTCCTCCCAACATTCCCTCCCCTCCATCAACCCCCTCTCATGCCCCTCCCCACTACTCTCCTGCAGGGTGAGATATCCCATTTAGTATGTATGTCATTCTCTCCCTGAGCCAAATTCAATGAGAATATGGTATTGCCTTTTTGCCTTCCTATTCTTTGCATCCCGTACAACCAATCCCCCTCACCTTCTACATGAGATAGTTTACCCCGCCCCTGTCTCTCCACATCTCCTCTTGCCACATTCCTCTCTCATCTCTTTACTTCACCCCTTAAGTATCATCCCTTCCCACCAAATTCAACCTGTGCCATCTATCCATGTATACCTGTAAACATATATACACACATTCACATATGTATTCTTATGGCCATATACCCTTCTTCAATTACCTTCATAATGAGGAAGTTTTCATCAGTCACAGTTATTGTTTTTCCATGTAAGAATGTAAATAGTTCAAATTCAATAAATGCCTTTTGATTTCTTTTCCCTGTTTACCTTCTCAAGAATCTCTTACTTCTTGTGTCTGGATGTCAAATTTTCTGTTCCACTTTGTTTTTTTACCTCAAGAATGCCTGAAAGTCCTCTATTCCACCAAATGACCATATTTTCCCCTGAAACAAGATACTTAGTTTTGCTGGGTATGTGATTCTTGGTTTTAATCCCAGCTCCTTTGCTGTATGGAATATCATATTCCATGCCCTTTGATTCCTCAGTGTAGAAGCTGCCAGGTCCAGTGCTATTCTGATTGTGTTTCCACAATATTGAATTTGTTTCTTCCTGGCTGCTTGGTGTATTTTCTCCTTGATCTGGGAATTCTAGAACCTGGTTATACTATTCCTAGGAGTTTTCTTTTGGGGAGGTTTTTCAGGAGGTGATCTGTGGATTCTTTCAACCTCTATTTCACCCTCTGGGTCTAAAACATCAGGGAAATTTTCCTTGAGAATTTCTTGAAGGATGATTTCTAGGTTCTTTCTTTGATCATGACTTTCAGGTACTCCAATAATTTTTAAATTAACTCTCCTGGATCTATTTTCCAGGTCAGTGGTTTTTCCCATGAGATATTTCACATTGCCTTCTATTCTTTAAATTGTTTGGATCTCTTTAACAGCATCTTGATTTCTCATAAAGTCATTAGCTTCCATTTGCTGCAATATAATTCTGAAGGGATGTATCTCCTCCATGAGCTTTTGACATTCTTTTTCCATCTGGCAAAGTTGGCTTTTTAAGGCTTTCTTCTCCTCATTGCCTTTTTGAGCCTCTTTTGCTGTTTGAGTCAGTCTACTTTTTAAGGGTCTACTTTTCCTGAATCCTTCTCATTTCTTTTCACAATTTTTCCTCCACTTCTCTTATTTGATTTTTAAAATCCTTCTCAAGGTGCTCTATGGCCAGTAACCCACTCGAATTTTCATTTGGGGCTTTTGGTGCCAGTGTTTTGACCTCCCAGTCCTCCTCCTATTCCATGCTTTGATCCTCTTTGCCCCCAAAATAGGAGTCTAATGTTGAATTATGTGATGCGGCTCCTCAGTGACTTCTTACCCCCAGGGGAATAGGCCACTTACTCCCAACTATTGCATCCTAAAGTCTGTACTACAATGACTCTCACTTTGTCCTTGTCATCTATGTGTTGATAATTCTGGAAATGGTTACAGCTGCTGATATTCTGAAGTCCCTCCAACCGACTACTGGTCAGGCTCTCCCTGGGGTTAAAACCTCTGGCTCATGTGTGGCTGTTGTCAGCTCCCAGAGTGCTGTTCTGATTGCTCCCTGCCAGGCTACCGAGCTGTCCTCAGCCAGAGTTTAGCTTCTCTGTGTGATTTTGTGGGTTCTGTAGCTCCAAAGTTTGTTCAGAGTCCCCTTTTAAATGGATTGGTGAATGTGGAAGCTGGAGTTGCATGGAAGTCCTGTTTCTACTCTGCCATCTTGCCTTTGCCCCCTATTTGATATATTCTTCATATATTATAGAGTCATTAGCTTCCACTTTTCCAATTCTACCTTTTAAGTGGTTCTTTCCCTCAGTTAGCTTTAGTACTTCCTTATCTGCTTGGTCAATTGCACTTTTTAGGGAGTTGTTTTCCTGAGTGTATTTTTGTGTATTCTTTTCAATTTGGCCAATTCTACTTTTAAGTAGTGTTTTTTTTTTAAGCTATAGACTCTTTCTTTTCATAATTCATAATATAGCTCTCGTTTCTTTCCCCAATTTTTTTCTTTTACTTCTCATATGATTTTTAAGCACCTTTTAAATAGTTCTTTCATTAATTTTTCTGGGCTTTATCTTTGAGGTGTGCCCATAGATACTTTGACATTGCTTTCCTCTTCTAAGTTTGTGTCTTCGTCGTCCCTATGTAATCCCATGCACTTGCAACTTTCCAGAAGAAATTGACTAATGAACAGCTTTTAAGGTTCTGATTACACAGTATAGGGAACACTCTATTTATTCCATAACCAATCAAAGCAAAACATCCACAGAAAATCAAGGTACAGTGTTCATAATGTTACAACTTATCACAGAAAGACACAATATCGTATTCACAACAGCTTATCATTAAAACAACCATGTATTTTTCACCAAAGTGATCACAATATTTAAAAGAAAGAATGATCGTCTCAAAGTACCATAGTCAACGTCTTCCACTCATGGGGCACACTTGATTAACTCAATCAGTGACTTATACAGCAATCCATTACAAAGTATCATACACAAACCCTCCACCCCTAGTTCACTCATAAACTACAATTTAATCATTACTCAGTACCCAGGGAGAGGTCTTTTCATCTTGACTTGTGTTTGGTTCTCATATTCTTTGGATACCCTTCCATGGTCCCAGATTCTACCTGAATTCACCAAACTGTCACTTGTCTTGAATGGAAGACAGCTCCCAGTTCCTTGTCCAACTCTCTGGGTAGGTCCTATTCCACACTGAAGATCACAGGTTCAAGTCCAACTCAAATCTTCAATTTCTCATCCCAGGAATTTAAGACTCAGCGGAGCCATAAACAGAAAATGTCTCAGCATTCCAGTCATGCTCCCTCAGTCTTCTGGTTCCTCAGTCTTCTCCTGGGCTCCTGGTTCCTGGGCTCCTGGGCATGGCTTTACATAATTTGAAGACTAGACCATTGGGAAGAAGTACACATTTAGCCAGAATGATGACCCCAAATCTGCAAATTTGAAAACAACAAACACATAATATCCCAAATATTGAGTATTAAATTTTGAGGCCAGATGTCCCAGCTCTGTACCCAGGAACACCTGGTCTGGTGGGGTATGATTTACATTGTCTAGAGGACTTTTGGTTGGGAAGAAAAGAAATAAGAAAAATCCCCACTGGAATATTCATAAGAATCCCTAAAAATAACTTTGGACAGATTTTACCCAAATCAGGATTAGCGCTCAAGGAATTCATGCATTGGCTGGAGTTATAGATTCTAACTATGAAGGAGAAATTGTTTTGACATTCCACAATTTAGGTGAAGGGCCATACAGATTTATAAAAATGATAGGATAGTTCAAATGATTACCATTCCTTGTAAAACAATACCACTTGTAAAAACTGGCCCTCCTTCCAAAATAACTGTCAGAGGAACTGAAGGATTTGGTTCTACTGAAAGAATAAAATTAGGAGCTAAAATATGGGTAAAATGGAAGTCAGATGATGTTCCAGAGGCTGCAGAGATTATAGCACATGGAAGGGATAACACTATTGCTTATTCTGGAAAAGATGATTATAAAATTGTACCCTTAACTCATATATTCTTCCATGAGGGAGGCTACAATAGTGTGCTCATGGAATCCTGTAGCATGGCTGATCCTATATCTACCTTTTTTTTCTGGTTAGTGTCTCTTTGCTTCTTCTTGGCTTTTTATCTGCTCACCTTGTTTGCTAGATTTGTTTCCACAAGCTTGGTACCCTCCAGCTGTAGAGGCCTGATAGCTTAAGCTGGATGTCACCCAGTGTCTGCAACTGTGATGTGTCACCACTAGTCCTGGCATCAAACACATTAAAAACTGACCACTCAAATGGAACCCCTTTGGACAGGGATAGTTCTATGTCTGATTTCAACAGTAAGTAGCCATGGAAGAATAGACCTTTACCCCTTACCCCAAGATGTGGGGACCTCATTTGGTCTGGAGGGGAAAGATGGGAAGCTTGTGTTCAAGCCCCACCTTAAAATATAGTTTTCTGTGTTTATTGTGTGCTATCCTTGTTATATTATTGTAATATTCTGTTGACACCAGTTCTTTCTAAAACTCCTATTAATCTATGTAATGAAATGTATTGTTAATGTCTTTTTGCAAAATATGGGACATGAAAGATCTTGGGCCTGAATGTAGGATTTAAAGATCTTCCAAGCCCCTTAAAACTTGCTGACATAGCAGGAAGGGGTGGGGCAAGAGGAAGGAGGAAGCCAAGCTAGAATGCTGGTGGTGACTGGAAGCATGGTGGAAGCAGCAATGGCGGCAGCGGTGGCAGTGGTGGCAGCCACACAAACTCCTGTTTTTGAGCCAGCCAGAGTTTCTGCTAGGGACCCCTGCTAAGGGCTGCCTGGAGACCGAACTGTGGGGAACAGGACTGCTGGGAGCAAGCTGTGTAGATGCTGAGCGCTTGTCGTGAGTCGGGAGAGGAGGATCTTTGTCTGAGGTAGCCTATTCTGTTTTGAAGGCTTGGGAATGTGAGTATTTACTACATTAACTACGTGGGCCAACTTCTGTGATGACTTTGACTTTCTGGTTTTGGGACTCAGTTTTTTGGTATTTGAATAAATGTTCTAGCTTTAATTCTCCATGTAGAGAGCCTGGTATATTTTGTGATTAATACCCATGTTAGCATATTTATAGTTACCATAGGCATTGTTGATACACCCTGTCACCATAATAACTTTCTATGGTCAGATTTCTTTTTTTATTGTTGTTGCTCATCTTCTTTGGACTTTTTTTCCTTTCTTTTAAATTTGAGCTCTGTTCTCAGGATGGAAGAGGCACTGTCTCAGTCTCCTTCTGTCAGGGTATGCAGGCTCTGGTTGTTTAGCTGGTGCTGTGCTGATGTTTCCCTGAAACTCATGGGGGAAATGCATATCTGGTGTTGCTGGAGGCCTTAGGGTTCTGGCAGCTTATGTGGTTACTGAACTTGGATCCTCATGGTGGTGTATAGTGAATGCAGATGCCAGTGGGGTGTTTCTGTGTTTTTCCAGAGATACACTGAAGCACATAGTGATCTGGATGCTGTTGTCTGCCTTTTTACCTAGGGCTATATTGAAGCATGTGGTGGTTCTCAGAGCTACCAGCTGTCAGCCCATTCCTCTGGCTAAACTGAAGCACCTGGGGTTGTTCTGATATTGGTGTTAGCCTACAGCACCATGCTGGGGCTCACAATCTACTGTTGGTGTTCTCAGACAGGGTTTGCTGCAGGCTTACTGGGATACTTACTTTTCTGCTCTGTGTTTTCTTTTTACCTGAGTGAGACAGACATTCTCTGCTAATCTTCAAAGTTTCCTGGGCTCAAAAAATGTTACATCCCATTTTTTGCTGGTTCTGCTGTTCCAGCATTTGTTCTGTGGTGCTTTCTTATAGTTGGTTGGAGGTAAATATGGGAGATCATGGTTATTTTTTGCTTTCTTTGCCAGTTTGACTCCCAGAAATCTTCAAATTTATTTTTAACATAGTCCTTAATATGTTATGAAATGTTCCTCCAGATGATTAGTATGATACTAAAGAAATTATTTGATGTAAGTAGTATTGTGATTCTTTTTATATTAGTTTGGCCTACCTATTAGAAATTTATATTTCTTTAGTTGTTTGAATGTCTTTGTGTGAAAAGTGTTCTGTAATTGCCAGCAAATATTGCCTCTGTGTCTTTACAGGTACACTACCAAATATTTTATATTGTCTACAATTATTTTAAATAGAATTTTTCTTTCAAGAGAGTAGATCAGAAAACCTTCAATTCTCTAATTTTTCTCCACAAAGAAAGAAAGAATATCATCTCAGATCATCAGAAATAAACCCAGGGTATAGCAATTGTTCTTTTAAGACAGTTTAGGAAGATCCCAGGAAAGACTAGGTCTCTAACAGTGGATGTTTGGCCTGAATGAAGTGCAAAGCTTCCAGAACAACTATTCAGAATCAACAAACAGCAAGCAGTGGAGAAAGTTAGGTTGAGAGTTAACTTCAGTCTAGAAACTTTCATATTGCAAAGAAGGTGGGGATTTGAGGGATGAGTATGAGAGGTTAAAGGACCTTCCATTATTGAGAGAGGCCAAGCACAGATTTTTTGACCAGATGTATCCTGGGCTCTGGCTTCTGGGAGAAAAGGTACCAAATACCTTATGATTGCAGTAGTGAGGGGCAGGGAACCTGTTGACTGGCCACTTCCAGGTGAGCAAAGACCTGGTTGCAGTTATGGGGCAGAGAGGACAGCTGTAGTTAACAGCCATCAGAGGGACTGAAGAGAAATGAATCATTGCCAGACAATGTGTCTTGGGGCCCTACATATGGCTGAGGAATGGAGAGGAGAGCCCAAGACAGTACTCAGAAAATAATTGTAAGAAAGACTTGAGGTTTGGGGCATCATCCTCCATACCTCAACACTACAATGTGATTACACTAATACTTTCTGAAAACAAAATAAAACCAAAAAAAATTAGTAAGCAAAGGAGAAAAACCCAATCATGGATAGTTACTATTGGGAGAGGGAAGATATGAGCCCATATTCAGAGGAAAATAATGAAGCAAAAAATAGCCACTCCTTCTTAAGTGAGAAGCATTAAATGTATCCAACTTTAAAAGTAATCTTAGAAAAATTTAAAAAGGTCTTTAAAAATCAAATAATAGAGAACAAGGAAAAATTAGAAAAAAATAAGAGCAATTTAAGAAAATTATAAAGTAAAAGTCAACTAACTGGAAATAGAGAAGCAAAAACTTCAGGAAGAAAATAATTTCGTGAAAACTAGAATTAGACAAGGGGAAGCTAATGATATTCTAAGAGAATAAGAAATCACAAAACAGAAGATAGCAGAGTAGAAACAGCACTTCCAAGGCACTCCAGCCCACACCACTTCCAAATGATGTAAAAGGTGGATTTTGAACAACTTCTGGAGCCCCAGCACCCACAGAACAACACAGAGAAGCTATCTCCCACTGAGGACAGTCTGGCAGCCCAGCAAGGAATGGCCAGCACAGCACTCTGGTAACCAACAGCACAGCACTCTGGGAGCTGAGCCCAGGCCCCCATAAGTCATGGATGTACCCCATGATGGCTAGGCTAGCAGCCTGCTGGGGGGCCCCCAGAACACCAGCAGCTGTGGCAATTACAGAATTATGAACACAGATATGTCTATGACAAAGTGAGAGTTGAGTGCCCTATAGATTTTGGGACCAGTATTTGGGGAACACATCAGCTTTTTCCCCTGGGGGCAAGAAGTAGCTGAGGAGATATAGCACAGACACCATTTTGCAGCTTCAGGTGCAGCTTCAGCTCCTTGCCTGCAAACTGTAGGGGGATCCATCTATCAGTCTGGCAGGGTAATCACTCTTGCTTTAACCTCCCTGGGTCTGGATTTCGGTCTGGGGTGGAGGTCTTGGGGTGGGTATCCAGCTTGACAGGCCATGTGGAGGCTTCACAGAGGACACCCAACTAATACCTTCATAAGTTGTGAAGACTTCAACATTTGGGACAGAAGCTCCCCTTTCTGGTGTCAGAGAACTACAGTGGCAACAAGCCTAAAAGTTAGGTAATTAAGTGGCAACATGCCTAGGAAAAGGAAACAAAATAAAGAGAAAAATTCAATATTAGATTCCTATTTTGGGGGCAAAGAAGATCTAAGCATGGAACAGGAGGAGGACTGTGAGGTCAGAAATCTTGCACCAAAAGCCCCAAATGAAAATATGGGTGGTTTACAGGCCAAAGAGGACCTTAAGAACATTTTCTTTTTTTTTTTTTTTTTTACTTTAAACAAATACTTTATTAACTTCTGTTTTACATCATTCATTTCCGCCAGATTTTGAGTTACAATCATTTTCCCCCCATTATTCCTCTACCCAACCTCCCAGAATAGCAGTCCCACAAGATATCGCTTCCTCCAATCTGCTCTCTCCCATACCTTCTCCCATACCCCCATCGACTTTTCCATTAGAGGAAGGTGAATCTTTGTGTCCCAATGCCTGCACATCTTATCTCCCAATTACAAGCAAAAGAGTATTAATAATAGTATTTATATATATTTGAAACATTTCATGTTAAGACCTCGAATTTCAGATCCATTTCCTTCCTCCCTTGTCACCCATTCCCTCTGGGAAGATAAATAATTCAGTATATGTTGTACATGTCTAGCTATGCAAAACATTATCATAGTAGATATATTGTACAAGGCTGCTTATAATTCCCTCCCACTCATCCCACCCCCCACCTGGTCCATTCCCTACATGATCCTGTCCCTCTTCTATAGTGGGTACTTCCAACCTCCCCTCCCCCAAGGATGCCCTCCCATCCATCATCCCTCCTCTCATCCCCCTTCCCCCTATCCTGCTGCAGGTTGAGATATCCCATTTAGTATGTATGTCATTTTCTCCCTGAACCAAATTCAATGTGAATGTGGTTTTGCCTTTTTAGCCTTCCTTATTCTCCCCCTCCTTTGCACCCACTTCCCCTACATGAGATAGTTTACCCTACCATGTCTCTCCCCATCTCCTCTTGCCACTTTCCTCTCTCACCTCATAATTTCATCCCTTGAGTACTCTCCCTTCCCAACAAAATCAACCTATGCCCTCTATCCATATATAACTGTAACCATATACACACACATTCACATATGTATTCATATGACCACACCCCCTTCTTCCATTATTTTCATAGTGAAAAAGATATCATCAGTCACAGTTATTGCTTTTCCATATAGGAATGTAAATAGTTCAACTTTGATAAGTTCCCCTTGATCTCTCTTCCCCGATTACCTTCTCAGGCATCTCTTGCTTCTTGTGTCTGAATGTCAAATTTTCTATTCAACTCTGGTTTTTTCCTCAAGAATGCTTGAAAGTCCTCTATTCCACTGAATGACCATATTTTCCCCTGAAACAAAATACTCAGTTTTGCTGGGTAGGTGACCCTTGGCTTCAATCCCAGCTCTTTTGCCCTCTGGAATATCATATTCCATGCCCTTCGATCCCTCAGTGTAGAAGCTGCCAGGTCCTGGGCTATTCTGATTGTGTTTCCACAATATCGAAATTGTTTCTTCCTGGCTGCTTGTAGTATTTTCTCCTTGATCTGGGGATTCTGGAACCTGGCTATAATATTCCTGGGAGTTTTCTTTTTGGGATCTTTTTCAGGAGGTGATTTGTGGATTCTTTCAACCTCTATTTTGCCCTCTGGATCTAAAACATCAGGGCAATTTTCCTTGAGAATTTCTTGAAGGGTGATTTCTAGGTTCTTTCTTTGACCATGGCTTTCAGGTAGTCCAATAATTTTTAAATTGTCTCCCCTGACCCATTTTCCAGGCCAGAGCGCTTTTCCCATGAGATATTTCAACATTGCCTTCTAATCTTTCATTTGTTTGGATCTGCTCAACAGCATCTTGATTTCTCATAAAGTCACTAGCTTCCATTTGCTCCAGTCTAACTCTGAAGGAATGAATCTCCTCAGTGAACTTTTGAGATTCTTTTTCCATCTGGCAAATTCGACTTTTTAAGGCATTCTTCTCCTCAATGCCCTTTTGGGCCTCCTTTGCCATTTGAGCTAGTCTATTTTTTAAGGTGTTGTTTTCCTCAGTCAGGCTGTTGACCCTCATTTCATACTTTTCCTGCATCCTTCTCATTTCTCTTCCCAATTTTTCCTCCACTTCTCTATTTGATTTTTAAAGTCCTCCTTAAGGTCCTCTATGGCCTGCAACCCACTCATGTTTTCCCCTGGGGCTTTTGGAGCAGGACTTCTGACCTCACAGTCCTTTTCTCGCTCTATGCCCCCAAAATAGGAGTCTAGGGTTGCATTTTTCTGTTTCCTTTGCCTTGGCATGTTGCCACTT
>WOXC01008329.1:0-32299 GCA_011680675.1 Gymnobelideus leadbeateri
TCTGGGATAAGAATGCACTATTTGACAAAAACTTCTGGGAAAACTGGAACACAGTATGGCAGAAACTGGGCATAGATCATTATATAACACCATATACCAAAATCAAGTCCAAATGGGTGCATAATCTAGGTGTAAAGGATGATACTGTAAGCAATTTGGGAAAGCAAGGAATAGTTTACCTGACAGATCTGTGGAGAGGGGAAGACTTTAGGACCAAACAAGAATTAGAGAACATTATAAAATGCAAAATGGATAATTTTGATTACATTAAATTGAAAAGCTTCTGTACAAACAAAGCCAATGTAACCAAGATCAAGAGGGAGGTGGGAAATTGGGAAAGAATTTTTACAACTTGTGCCTTTGATAAAGGACTCATCTCTAAAATTTATAGAGAATTGAGCCAAATCTATATGAATACAAGTCATTCCCCAATTGATAAGTGGTCAAAGGATATGAATAGGAAATTTTCAGAGAAAGAAATTAAAGATATCTATAAGCATATGAAGAAATGCTCTAAATCACTATTAATTAGAGAAATGCAAATCAAAACAACTCTGAGATACCACATGTCTCCAGTCAGATTGGCTAAGATGACAAAACAAGAAAGTGACAAATGCTGGAGAGGATGTGGACTAATTGGAACACTAATACATTGCTGTTGGAGTTGTGAACTTATCCAACCATTCTGGAGAGCTATCTGGAATTATGCCCAAAGGATTATAAATAATTTCATACCCTTTGACCCAGCCATACCACTTCTAGGGTTATATCCCAAAGAGATCATAGAAGTGGGAGGAAGACCCATACGTACAAAAATATTTTTAGCAGCCCTTTTTGTGGTTGCAAAGAATTGGAAACTGAAGGGGTGCCCACCAATTGGGGAATGGCTTAACAAGTTGTGGTATATGAATGTAATGGAATATTATTGTGCTATAAGAAATGAAGAGGTGGCGGATTTCATAATTACCTGGAGAGACTTATACAAACTGATGCTGAGCGAGAAGAGTAGAATCAGAAGAAATCTGTATACAATCACAGACATACCATATGTGTGATGACCAACTATGACAGACTGGACTCTTTTCAGCAATGCAGTGATATAAGTTAATCCTGAAAGCTCAAGAAAGTGAGAAATGTGCCATCCAGAGATATAACTAGAAAGAACTGAACCTGAATCCTGATGGAAGCAAACTAAATGATCTTGTTCTTTTCATTGTTTGGTTTTATTTCTTCCTTACCATCTTTCATCCCACCTAGTACAATACGCCTTTGTAATTGGAATAATGTCTAATATGAATGCATTTGCAGATCATATACTGGGCTATATGCTGTCGTATGGGGAGGGGGGAGGGAAGTAAAGGAAATTTGAAAATCAAGGAACTATGGAATTGAAACTTGTTAACTGAAACTAAACTAGTAAATTAATTTAAAACTTCAAAAAAAAAAAAAAAGAATACCAAGGCCCTTTCTGAAACTCTTAGGCTATTTGGTCCAATGAGTCTCCTTCCAACAGAGGGGAAAGAAGACATACAGACTGAAACCACCAGAATGACTGATGAAATAATGGGCACCAAAGGAGTTTTACCAACTTCCATGCACAGCATAAATCAGCTTACTTCTCTCTGTTTCTCTGTCTCTCTCTGTATGTGTGCATGCTTTTTTAAAATGGGGAACAGAGGGCCAGCAAATCTATAATTTCATTGGCATAGGGAACTTTCTCTAACAAAATAGATCAATTGTTTTACAACTTTTAGTCTTAGAGAATTTCTTGAGGCACTGAGATATATTCAAAGATTTGCCATGGCTCACATATATCAGAATATATCAGAAGAGAGTTGAGCCCAAGCCTTCCTTACTCCAAAGTCAGCTCTCTATTATGTGATGACCACTTACCTATCTTGCTTATGATTGCCAAATTGAAAGGTCCTTGGGGTTATACTTGTTTCAGATTGATACCCAAATGGAATGATGGGCAGTAGTGTGGTATAATGAATATTAGATGGGGTGTTCTCCAGAATTCCCAAAGACTTGGGTTCAAATACTTTCTCTGACAATTACTAGCTATGTGACCATGGTCAAATAATTTAACATCTCTAAGACTGAGTTTCCCTAATTGTAAAATGATAATAATACCCACAGTACCCACTCCATTTTTAAAGGGATCAACTTCCTTTGTTCACCTGAGTGGACCTCACGGAATGAGGTTTAATATTTAGGGATCATTTGGAGTCAGGGGATTTGGGTTCATATCTAAGTACCATTATCTAGCTGTGAGCGATCTGAGGCAAATCACTTTGGTTCTTTGGTTCTTGGTTTATTCATCTACAAAATGAACTTTGGATCAGATAATCTCAAAATCACCTCTAGGTCAAAGCCCAGTGAACCCATTACTTTGGTTCTTCAAATAACTAGGTTTGTGACTCTGCACAAATTCATTAACTTCTCTAAGCTTCAATTTCCTCATGTATTAAATGAAGATAATAATTACCCTACCTATTTCACAAGACTGTTAGAAAAAATTGCTTTGTAAACTCTAAAGCATTTGATGAAAGTAAGCTGACCTTTGGTCCATACTGGGTAGATAATTAAGCAATATTGTGGTGAGGAGGAGTCTGACTGTTTTTTTTTTCACTTTACTAACCCTGTAAACTAAGTACTATCCTCTCCTGAGAGATACCAAGAAAGCGGCATTGATTTTTGACCCCAATGCAACATAAGTTCCTTGAGGGAAAGGACTATTTTTGTGTTTTTAGCCCTATTTGTTAGCTCAGCGATTAGGACAAAGTAAGTGTAAATAAATGGTTTCTTTCATTCATTCATCCACCCTTGCCATAGGAATAATGTAGTACCTACTCTGTAATTACAATACTGAAATTCCCTCCTAGATTACCTGGAAATACCTCACAGTGTGTATCTACTGGTTCACTGGTTTTGAATATCCCTCCCCTTACCCCCCACCCCAACTCTATTTTTCTTGTTCTTGTTATCCTGCCCTTTAGTGAGGGGCAGGCAACTAGACTGTGAAATCAACCACATTAATCAGTGTTTCTCTTATGTAAACTTGCTAATATTTAATTGTACAAAGTGTCTGTTATCTTTTTCTGGCCTTATGAGGGGTAAAGTCAGTTTAGAATATCCATAGGTGATACTTACTGTCTGTTGTTTTTAGGTCTCTGTCTTCCTGAAATGAATATGTGAATGATCACTCTGGAAGTAACTTCTGGGTTTTAAAACTATATTTTAATTATTGTCTCATCTTAGAATTGGGGTTTTCTCCCTCTAGAATACCCAACTACCCTATGATCCTCTTAGTAAGTCATAGCAAGCATTTGCAGAAATATGGAACCTGACTGCTTTATCTGACCTTCTGTTCTTATCCTAAATTCAAAGAGAATTTTGAGGATGAGATGAGCATTACTCCCCAAGGCTCCCCAGAACTTTTGTAAGGGTTTGGGGAAAGATTTCCTCAAATAAGTTTGCAGGACAGCTCAGAATCAAGAACACAGCAGGAATTATAAGGCATTTCCTCACCATAGTCATATGCTTGTCTTGGACCATGGACCTTGAATCAATACCAGAGAAGAGCAGTAAAAGAATAAATTTAATCTAAAAGCATTTTAACTGTTTTCTTCAGTGCCATATTGAAGGCTTGTTTATGTAATAATAGATGGTATCTTCTTTAGTCAGGGAGAGACTTGTTAATTACTACAGCACAGTGGATAGGAGCAGAGGGTCCAAAACATCTAATAATACCTAGCAGATATTACCAGATCAAAAGTCTATGTCTACAGAGGTGCCCAGTACAGGAAAGACAATTCCCAATATAGACAAAACTTGATGGCCAGCATGGACCATGTGATGCTCAGATGAAATGACAAAACGCCCAGCAGATTGCCAAGACACAATGTCCTACAGAGGGCAGCATGATGATGTCACCAGAAGATGTTATGATCAGTGCAGCATTGGAGATGTGAACTGGCCAGGCCACATGTGTGTGCATCTTCTTTGTGTGCACTCTGGCCTTACTGCTTCCTAAGGTATTGATGTTTCTTACATTGCCATAAAAAGATGGCATATTGGAGATATTGGAATATGTATATGAATACATACAATATTGGAAAAAATATATATCCACACACACATTCATTTGTATATTTTTCTTTAACCTAGGGAGAGCTGGTAGGAAGGACTTCTTCAGTCATAGGAATATTGCAGATGTCAGTAAGCTTTGATTCTGGCCCCACAAGTCCTTTGATGTCAGGTTCCAGAAGCCAAGAGGAATATAACCCTCCTCCTATAGAAGTCTTGTTTCAATTCAAACTCAGTGTTCAATGGTCCATCTAAACGTCCTCTGGTCTGTTCTGGTCTGTTCATAGCAAGTAGAAAAGGTTTATAAAGTATGAGTGAGGGAAGGTCTGGGGAATGGTAGAACTAGGGATGGAGAGGAACCTTTTCCATCACTGGGGGGCTCAAACATCTTATATTAGAAGTGAGTAGCCAGTGACCAGACAGCTGCTAGTCTTGGAGCAGGGCTGCCTGAGGAAAAGTCCTCAATTTCAGGTGTGACATAACATCCTGGGTTCTGCTCCAGTACTCCTGGACTTTGGACAAGCCCCAGATGGCAGGCTCACATGTGCCCCAAGGTCAAACTAGAAGTGGGCAAAGTACAAAGGAGTGGGCATTAAGGGAGGACAACCATTCTGTTAGGGCTTGAAGCCAAAGCCCCTCCCCCAAACTAATATCCCCCCATACTCCTCCATCCGGGGGCAGCCCCTACTGGCTGTTGTGTTCCACTAGCTGAGAATAATGAGGTCTAGAGAGAAGTCCAAGGGGCATTTCATGGTCATTTAGGGTCAACTGTGGTCACATGTTTATTTTTATTTTTGTTATCTTAGAGAAATTTGGCAAAATGCTTGCTTTCCTCAAATGGTTACTATGGATATGGTAAGCATGCACCAAGAGGAGTCATTCATGGGAACTTTCTAGGATATATGAACAAGAAAACTGTTTCTAGGTAACTAGAAAAAAATCTTTGCAATAAGTTTCTCTGTTAAAGTTTTCATGTCCTAGATATATGAGTAAATTATGCAAATTTATGACCAAGAACCATTTCCACTAGGCAGTTTTCAAAGAAAGAAATCTAACTTATCAGCAACTCTATGAAAAAATTACCCAAATGACTAATAATTTAAAGAAGAAACGAAAATTAAAGCAAGTCTAAGGTTCTACCTCTCACCCTTCAGATCAGTAAAATGACAAAAAAAAGAGTAAGTGAGAAATGTTGGAGGGAATCTGGGATAAAAAATATGGGAAAACATGCACGTTATTCACGAAGCTGTGAATCAGTCCGCCCAGTCTGGAAAGAAATTTGTAACTAAGCCCCATAAGTCACTAAGCCAGCCCTACTCTTCTACCCAGAAATACCACTGTTAGTTCTACACTCACAAAGATATTTAAAAAAAAAAAAGGAGAAGGACCCATATGTACAATAGTATTTATGGCAACTTTCTTCATAGTCATATACTTGAAATTAAGGAGGTAATTCCTTATCAGGGAATCACTAAATCAATTAAGTTATATGATTATAATCAAACGATTGCACCATATGAAATGATGAAATGAAAAGTTTCTGAGGAAACTAGGAAGACTCATGAACTGCTGGAGTGGAAAGCAAGCAGAATCAGGAGAATAATTTAGAAAATGACAACAGTGTTGTGAAGAAAAACAATGTCGAAAGACTTTTGAACTCTTACCCTCACAAGGATAAGCCATGATTACCAAAAACTGAAGATGAAACATGCAACCCATATCCTGCTGGACTTAAAATGCAGAACAAGACAAGCATTTTTGGAAATACTCAATGTAGAAATTCATTCTCCAGGACTATGCATATTTTTATTTTATTATTGTTTTATTATTTTATTATTGTTTTAAAAATTGTTATATGGGGGAGTTGGAAGGAGACAAGATAAATGATTATAAAATAATTATTTTTAAATAGCTAATATTTAAAAAGAAATAACTATTTACTTTTCAAAGTTAAGATTAGAAAAAATAATAGAGATCTATTTTCTCTCCCTCCCATCCCTCATCAAATAAGTTTGCAAATATAAAAAGCACACTGACCTTGCTGGGTGGGGTTTGCAGAAGGGAGAGGGCATGGCCAATGAGACAGGACCCAGACACAAGTCAGAGCTGTCTACTCCCTTGGAGAGAAAGTTGCATTAAAAGCTGTTGCAGCTGAATGACCTGCTCTAAATGTGCCTCAAAGAAGAAAAGAAACAAGAGAAATAGCTTCAATTGAGAAAAAAGTAAGTAGAAACATAGCTTCAACAATAATGCATGTAATACTATCTATTAATTATATTAATGTAATATGTATTAAACAATGGAGCAGGAAGTTGATCCGGAAGCTGGTGCAGCAGGGACCTACATGGCAAAGAAAAGGCAGGACCCTCATAGCTCAAAAGGTATACTGTGATCATGGAGAGAAAATGTCTTCTTAATGTTGGTGTACTAAACTACTGATGGATTTGGGCATGAGCCCTTTCTGCATTGTCTGCCCAGTTAGATGAAATTGGTTGTCTTCTTGGACATCAGTAAGTCACCTATATGATTTATCTTTCTTTATGAGACTATAAGCTCTTGTCAGGGCAGAGATTCTAACTTTTGTTTTCTGTCCTCATAGCCTAAAATAGAGCGTGGTATAGAATAGACATATAATATTCACTTTTCCATTAATGCATTCATTCATTGCTTACCCAAAAGCTTGGCTAAAAGTCCTTTTCAGAGATTTTTAAAGGAAACGTGGTACTGAAATTATCATTGTTTCCCTTGGTTTTGTGAGAGATGCCTCCAAAACTGTCCAGATCACTGTGCCTTGCTATCTGTCCTGCAGGCTTAAACACACCACCCCCTATCTTTGACCTCTCCATCTGGAAAACAATCAAATCAATACTTGAGTGATTTGATTGACTACCTTCTTTCCCCATTAGCCATTCCTGTGATTCTCCAGATCCAAATTCCCCTCACTGGACACTACTCCCCCGAGTACCTCGTTTTTCCCCATTTGGAAGTTAGCTACTAAGGGCAAGGGCAGTCTCACTTTTGAATCTGTAATCCGAATGTTTGGATTACTACTTAGCAAATAGGTGGATTTTAAGAAAAGTTTTTCTTTGATTCTTGTTATCAGAAGGTATGTGTGGGCATCTTCTGGTTTGTTAAAGGTCTAAAAGAAATCATTGGCTCTCAGAAGCATAGAGGGGAAAGGACTATGAGGGGCTATGCATTCCAAAACAGAGTTGAACAGGAATTCTCTATACAACCTGCCCCTCCAGCCTCTGCTCAAAGACTTCTAGCTATGGGAAAGCCTGTTCCTTTTGAAGTCCCCTCTAGCTCTGAGATTCTGTAACTTTCAGTGAAGTGTTTCTCTAAGGATTCATCACCTTCCAATCCTAAAGAAAATCTGAGTCTGCACTTGGATACTGGCTGCTGGCAGCACCGTATCCAAAGGACCAGAGACAGACCAGAGGATGCTCTTAATAGGATTCAGTAATACCTTTGGGTCAGTCCAAGTTATATGGAGAGGACTTGTAATGCTTTGGAGAGGGAGGACACAAAGAAAAAGGGGGACCCAGAGGGTAAAGAGGTGAAGGTTGGCTTCTGCCTCCAATGTAGGACAAGCTTGACTCTCCCAGAGAAGGGAAGAGCAGATGCTTACAGCAGAATTATTTTGGCAGAATGCCACACTCCTTATCTGAGCTGTGGGTGAGTGGGAGGGTTCAGGCACTGGAGGAGTTTGTAGGGTAAGTGATGATTCTGCTCTCAATTAGTTCCAACAAAAGAAAGGATATTGACCTTTTGGCACCACATGGGCTTGGAAGCACTCAGGCAGACTCTTACAGGAGCAGCTTGAGAAAAAAGGGCACAGGAGCAGCTAGCTGATGCTGTAAATAGAGCACCAGCCTTGGAGTCAGGAGGACCTGAGTTCAAATCTGACCTCAGACACTCAATACAAAAACTAGCCATGTGATCTTGGGCAAGACACTTAAGTCCAACTGCCCTTCAAAAAGCAAAAAACAACAACAACAACAACAACAACAACAACAACAACAAAGCAACAAAACAAAACAAAAACAGTACAACCTTCAAAGGACAGGAGTTTCTTACATCTGGAAAACCAAAATGTGAGGAGACAGTAGAGGGAACTTCCCTGGAAAAAATTCTGTTGTGCCTCTGAGTTCTTTCCATAGGACAATAGATGTGGAGCTGAAAGGCACATACTATGCCATCTATTCCACCCTCCACCTACCTCCACTTTACAGGTTAGAAATGGAGATCCACTCACCCAAATAGGAAGTGAGAGAGGCAAGATTTGAACTCAGAGCCCTCTATGCAGTGTTCCACCCTGACTCTAGGTCATGCTCCTATGACTTGGGACCACAGGAACCTCTGGATTGATAGGAAAGATCACATCTCATGGGGAGATTCTATTCTGGATGACTCAGGAAGATACTTCTGGACGTGTACAGGATTTGCTCCTTACATGCTTGGACTCACTCCAAATGGGATCAAGGAGGCCTGGGGCTCTAGAGGGCAGAATGTGGGCAGTTTCCTTCCTCCCCTTTCCCATCCTCCCATTTAAAGAGTAGTTTTATTCCTTCCAGGAAAAGAAGGTGAGTTCTGGGGAGATAGATGGTATGACTGAGCTGGATTGGGGAAGCATGGCGCCAATCTTCTTTCTTCTACAGGGTCAGTAGGAGAAGGAGACTGAAGAATCCATGGCTCCCTATCATATCCGGAAATATCAGGACCAAGACAGGGAAGCTGTTGTGGACATGTTCACTAAAGGAACACTACATCACATTACTGCTGGCTTCTTCCATCTGCTGAAGCAACCCAGAAGCTTCCTGCTCCTGCTGGGGGGAACAGGGGCTGTGTTTCTTAGGACTGGCTCCCTCCTCCTGTCTCTCCTGACCCTCCCAGTCCTCCTGGCTTTCCTGTGGCAGGCTATTAGATATCCTTTCAACTGGTATGTGGACAATACATTGTGCACGGATATGAAGAACATCAAGAAATCCTATCTCAGTGACAGAGGATCTTGTTTCTGGGTGGCAGAGTCAGAGGGTCAGGTGGTGGGCATGGTAGGTGCCTGCCCAGCACAAGGGGCTTCAGAAGGACAGAAATGCCTGGAGCTGCTACATTTGAGAGTGAGACCCGAGTACCAGGGCCAGGGCATTGCTAAATGCCTGACCCAGACTCTGCTCCAGTTTGCAAAGGACCAGGGGTATGATGCTGTGGTTCTGAATGCCCTTTGCTATAATTACCCAGCTCAAAGGGTATATGAGAAGCTGGGCTTCTGGAAATCACGTGTAGCTTTTGACTCTCTAAAGTGGAGAGTGGTGGCCATTCCTTTTTTCTACTATGAATATACAGTTTCTTCTTCACTCTGAAAGCCCCCTGAGTCATCTGTGCCTTTAGCCCCTTATACACTGACCCACAATAATGCTCTGTACACCTTCAGGGCTCATTAAAGGATGTTAACAATCTTCACCATTGACTTTCTCCCCTTGTGGCAAAGGTCTTGTCCCAAACAAAGAGATTGAAGATGGGTAAAATTTCATTATTGATCTCAGCATTGGAAAGGACCTCACTGGCATCCACGCTAACCCATTGCTAACCAATGATCCCTACCACAATGTACCTGACAAATGGATATCTAACTTCTGCTCAGACACCTTAGATGAGGGGGAAATGCTTAGAAGGCAGCCCATTCCACTTTGCATGACTTTCATTGTTAGCAAGATTTAATTTAATGCTGCCTAATCTCCTCTGTGGCTTCCCCCCACTCACTCTCCAGTCAACCTCTCTAACCCAATCCAGTTCAGCAAACACTTATGAAATGCCTAGTATAGAAGTACTGTGAATAAATTAATAAAGATATAGACAATCATTGCTTTTAAGGAGCTTACAATTTAGAAGGGGACTATTTCCAAAGATGATTAAGGAAAAAGGAAAATAACGCATATGTTCTAAAATGTTTATTAAAGTTCTCTTTATAGTGGTAAGGAACTGGAAATTGAGCTATGCCCATCAATTGAGGAATGGCTGAACAAATTGGGGTATATTATTGTGATGAAATAACTACCATGCTAAAAGAAATGATAAGCCCAGTGATTTTACCAAAGCATGGAAAGGTTTGCATGAAATAATGAAGAGCAAAATGAGCACAACCAAGAGAACATTGTAAACAGTAAGAGCAGTATTGTTTTAAGAATAACTTTGAGCATATTTTGTCCATTATAAATATCCAAATTAACTATGGTTGTTTGGTTATTGTCCTTCATTCTCGAGGAGGAGCTAAATGACATCACTATATATATTTGTACACATGTATTTATATTTAATGGTTGCCATCTCTGGTATGGGGGGAGGGAAGAAAAAGAGAAAAGAGAAATTTACATGATAATCTTATTTATTTGAAAGGAATAGCAAGTTGTGCATAGTAGATTTGCAGTTTAATTATGCAAGCATCTTTTTATTTTACTAGGTTGTGAAAATACTTGCTTTATTCCATAAATTAAAATCAAATTAAAAACAATTTTGAAAGGGATACAACATAAAAGGAAGCATGAAGTGATTGCGGGGATGGGACCCCAGGTGTACCAAGGTGTGAGGGAAACTTGTTCCATGGAGTTGAAGCCAGGCAGGGCAGCAGATGCACATCTCTAAGATACACATCCCTAGGTCCTTCTACCAATTTCCATATGATATAATCTCATGACTTTTCATCATCCTGGTGAGATATTTCTTAAAATATCATGCCTCTAACTGAACAAACTATTTCAGATGTGCTTTGTCCAGGTTAGAATAAATACAGTGGGATCATTACTTTCCCCCATCCTGGAACTATCTGCAGCCTGAAATCTAATTAGCTTTCTTGGTTGATACATCAGGCTATTGATTCATAATGAGCTTCCTTTCTACCCACCCATCCCCCCACTACCACCCTTGACCTTTTTTTATGGATTGTTGTTTTCCCATCTCATACTTGTGGATTTTGGGTTTGTTTGTTTTTTTCTTACCAAACTTAAAAAGCTTTTTTGTGTACCCACTAAATTAGATCTTTTTAAACTCAGCTTGGACTTTTATGCTTTGGAGATCTTGACTCAGACATTATTTGAATCAGCTAACTCAGTGTATAGAGTGTTAAACTTGGAATCAAGAAGATCTGAGTATAAATCAAGTCTCAGACATTAGCTATGGAACACAGGGAAAGTTGCTTAATAGCTGTCTGCGTTAGTTTCCTCAACTATAAAATGGCCATAAAAATAGTTACTACCTCTTCAAATTGTTGTTAGGAGAGATTGAGATATTTGTAAATAATAAAGTGGTATGTAAATGCTACCTTTTCCAATATCAGAAAACTGCTACTTTTCCAATATTAGAAAACAATACAAGGAATGACAAGCCAAAACAAATTGGTAGCAGTCAAACAAGCATGTGTTCAATACTTAGTATGTGCAAGTAGGCACTCTGCTAAATGTTGGGGGGCACAAAAGAAACCATGTCCCCTGCTCTCCAGGAGTTCATATTCTAATTGAGGAAATAGTATGCAAATAGGTCCACAAGAGATAAACAGGTGTTACATAAAAGATATATAAATAATAGATGGAAAGTAATCTCAGGAGGGAAGGCATTGGTCCAGAAGCTGGATGGGTCAGGGAAAGGGTTCCTGCAGAAATGATAATTTAAGTTGAATATTGAAAGAAGTCAAAGAAGCTAGAAATTGGAAGTGAGGAAGGAGAGGTTCCAGGCATGGGGGACAGCCAGTGCAAGGATAAGCATAATCCCTATAGCTTCTCAACTAGAAAGGGGCTGTAGAAGAATGAGTGAGATGGCAAAAGGAGGGATTGAAGGAGAGGAAAGGAAAGGGAGAATTAAGAGGTAATACATTCCAGGTATAATGGGTAGTGAGTGAAAAAGCATAATGATAGGAGATGGAGTATCAGGAGTGAAGAACAGAAGGAAGGACAATATGGGCAGATATCAGAATGTTAGAGGGAGAGGAATATCCAATAAGTCTGGAAAGATAGGTTGGAAGCAGGGGCACAGGACTTTAAAAATTAAAACTGGCTGACTTGCTTTGCCTCAAGCTTGATATTCCAACTGTCTTAGCACAAACTGTCTTGTATTCTCAAATCTGGAATGCATTCTAGTCTCCTATTTGTCTGTTACAATTACTAACTATATTTTATTTTTTTACTTAACACAGTATTTTATTCTTGGCATAGAATTTTAAAAAGCAATAGGTAATATATCATAAAATAATTACCAACCAGTTGCATGTCCATAGTCTCTCCTACACCGAGCCAGTTTCTAGCCAGTCCATAAGTGACTTCAAACCCAAGAGTTCTAGAAAACTTGTGGTTCTTTTTTCTTAGTCCCATCACATGCTCCTCTTGTGAACAGGCAAAGAAGTATAGGCAACACAATATAGTTCACTTCTGACATTCACTCATGTAGAAGTTTTTAGATGAAAATTCAAGACTTTGGTTTTTTTTAAATTACCTTAAACTTGCATGCTAAAACTTATATACCCCACAAAAATGAAAAAAGAAGCATAGTATAAACTTAAATACAAAATTAGGAAAAAAGCATTGTTATGTGTACAGAACATAAGAGAGGATTCAAAATACAGAGCAACAAATTTCCATTTCAAGAAAGTCTATACAGTAAACCCAACACATCGTGTTCAGAGCTTTCCATCTTTGCTTCCTTGTACGAGGTTTTTCTCTGTTGTGCAATTTTTGTTTGTTACAATGAAGCAAAGATATATACACACATACATACATATGGATACACAAACAGCCATCCATATATACATACCTACCTATATATACTTACATAGACATACAGGTACTTGAATATCTAACCTAGCCCCTCCAAAGATTTCTCCCTTATATTCTCCCTCTCTTTCTCTTTCCCCTGTTTCTATATGAATTTAGAAGACGTTTAGAACCTTTCAAATATGTTATTCCATCTTTACCCCATTCTTGTTATTTTAGATATGCTTCTATATCCCCCTTATCCTATTCTCTCACCCTCTTATTTCTTTATAAATTTAGAACACTTTTATTCCCTTCTAAACATATATATTGTTCTCTCTTTAACCCAGATCTGATGAGAGTGGGGATCCCTCTAAAAATCCCTTCCTTATCCTTTCCCCCTTCTCTATCCCCTTAGCCTTTTGTTTCTTTCTGAATTTAGAACAATTTTGTACTTTTGCAGATATATACTTATCATTCCCTCTTTAACCTATTCCCAATGAGAGTAAGGTTCCAGAACTATGAACCCTTCTCCCCCATGTAATTCCTCTGTCAGTTCTTCCTCTCATACCTCATTTGCATGGATAATTACTCTTTTTGCCTTTTCCTAAACAGTTTTACTTTTTAGAATCACATCATACCTAATTCTACCCCAATCTTTCTTTTGTACTACCCAATTACTATTAACAATGTTAGACCCATCTTTTACATTTCCTCATATAAAAACTAAAAATTGTTCTTATTGAGTTCCTTGTAATTAATTAATCTTTAATGTGTACCTTACATTTCTCTTGGATCTTGTTTCTAAGTTCAGGGTTTTTCTTGTAGCAAAATCCTGAATGTCTGGCAATTCACTGAATGTCTTTTTTTTTTCCTTCATTCTGGATTAAGCTTAACTTTGCTGGGTATATTTTAGCCACAACCCCAGTTCTTTTGCTCTTCAACATATAGTCTTCTAAGACCTGTGGTCTTTTAGTGTTGTTGCTGCTAGGTCTACTGTGATTCTAATTGTGACTTAAACTTATCTGAATTTTTTCTTGTTGCTTGTAATCTTTTGTCCCTGAGCTAGGGGTTTCAAAATCTAGCTATAATATTCCTCTAGGTTTCTTTCATAGGATGTCTTTCAGGCAATGATCGGTGGATTCCTTTCTTTATCTGCTTTCCCCTCTTGTTCAAATGCTTCCAGACAATTTTCTTTATTTCTTATATCATTGTATCAAGCTTCTTTTTTTGATTGTAGCATTGAGGTAGTCTGCTTACTCTTATGTTTTCTCTTCTTGATCTATTCTCCAGTTCAGTATGAAAAATGAGATGTTTCATTTTCTCTTTTATTTTTTTGTTTTATTATTTCTTGGTCTTTATAACTTCACTGACTTCCCCTTGCCACATTCTAATTTTTAAGGAGTCATTTTCTTAAGATTTATGATCTAGTTTTCCAGTTGTTTGGCTTTCTTTTGTAATCTTGTATTTTCTTGGACTGTTCTCATTCTTAAATTTTTTTTCTTGAGCTCTCTCATTTGATTTTTAAGGTCTTTTAAAAATTTTTCTATGAATTCTTTTTGGGTTGGTGAACATTTGACTTTTCTCTTCCAGTTGGGAAAGGTATCTTTTTTTTGGTTTTTGGTTGCCTTTTTTCATTATTCACCTCTGAACATGACCCTAAGTCTCTATTTCTGTAGTAATTTTCTATGGTTGGGTTCTTTCTCTTTATCTGTTTATTTTTTTAAATTATGTCTGGTTATTATTGCAATCAACTCTAGTCTTGGGCCATGGGAGATGGTGCCTCTGGCCTCCAATTCTGCTTCAGTTCTGCCCTCTGGCCTGGAACCAAAAGTAAGAACTTTTCCTTCCTGTTAGTGATAACAACCAATGGTGTGCCCCTGTCTTTTACACTCATCAGACATGTACTGTTACCTTCTCACCCAGAACCACATGTTGGCAGTGCAGCTGGCTTTGACATCCCTTATCAGCAGAAGTTCCCTCAATCTTCTCCCACTGAGTGGCCCAACTCCCCACACTGTACTGGAGGTGAAAATACAACTTGCTGGGACAAGACCTTGGTGCCAGGATTTTTCTTCAGATCATCTCCTGATTGTCTGAGGAGGACCATAATTTTGCCCCAATTTTTGTCTATTTTTACTGCTCTACATTAACCACAAGGTGCTATTTTATTTTGTTTGTGGAAAAAATCTAGAGAGCTTGGAATTTTCTAAGATACTCTGCCATCTTCCCAAAATCCTCTCTCCTAACTTTATTTCAAATATAGCTCATGGGCTACTTACTACAGGAAGCCTTTCCTGATAGCTGTAGGTATTTGAACTTTCTCCTTTCTTAATTATCTGTTCTTATGGTATATTCCAGCAAAGGACAGGGATGATTTTCTCACATTGTATTTGACTGGCTATAGTAGAACAAGGTTAGCAAGATATTGTTATAGTTGAGAATACTCAACTATGATGATAATAGGGATTCTTTTGAAGATTATGCCCAAATAATAGGCATGAACAAAGAATGGCTTGGAGGTTGATGTAGTAACAGAAAAGATAAAAGATAAAAGGACCCTGTTTCTGGCTATGAAACAATACCCAATTCCCAAGGATGCTCCATAAGTTATAAGGCAAAAGATGAAAATTACAGTAGAGAAGATGACTTTCTGCAAATTCCCAAAGGATGGAGAGTATAAACCTGAGATGGCTCCATGAGTTTTAAGTAGGTAGCTAATCTCATGCAGATTTATTTTGCAAAATCTCTAAACTGTTTCCATGGTTTGATAGAGAAAGTGTCTGTGAAGCCTAACAGTGAAATATGTCAGATATGGCCCCTAATTCACAATTTTTCTTGGACATTTTGGCATAGCATCACAGTGTTGGCCTTGAGACTGGCACCCAAATGGAACATGTGGTCTATTCTGCCATTCTTAAAATGCCTTTAAAAGGAAAGCCATGTGATTCACTATGGTGGCCATAGGGGTTCTTAGTGACAACATCAATTGCCCCTAGAGCTCCCTATTGCTTTCTGCTATTTTCAAGACTGAGGGTTGTCAATAACTTTACCTGCTGGGAGTGTGTAGTATATTGTTGACCTAACAGATGGTGCCAGAGCTACCAATGAACTCCTCCCTCCCTTGTCTTTCATAGCTCTATCCTTCCTGGATAGCCAATAATTGATCTGATTCCCAGAATCAATGATTTTTTTTTTAAAGATGTGGTGTGGGATACACTCAAAAATTACTCAAAATAAAAATCTTTTTCTCTCTCACCAATTAGCATGAGTCCCTCTTTCCCATGAGTAATATTTACTTCCTTAGTCACACCTCCCCCCACTCGTAGTATTTGACAGTTTCAAGTGTTAAAGTCCATATGATTTATTTATATATTAGCAATCTTTAAAAACCATTTCAAATAAAAGTTTTAATAGCATGGAAGCCTGGATTTATTGATTTTTTTTTGTCATTTTCTGCATGAACCTCCTCCCAGGGGGTTCAAGAGAAAATAGAAGTACGTAGAATTAAAATAAAAAATATAATAGCTAGCATTGAGATAGTTTAAAATGTTTACAAAGCATTTTCCATATATTGTTATAATATGTTCATGGGACTCAATATCCAAATTGTGAATTCATTAATGATATTGGCAGGAATGTTTCTAGAGCTAGCTTGTAAGAGTCAGTTATTAAATTATTGTGAGTTGAAAATGAAAGCAATTTCATGGGTAATAATCTTTTTTCTTGTACTATGTTATGGAAATGTTTATTTTCTTCCATGAATGAAAAATAAACAATTAAATTAAAATAAATAAATATTGGGAATAGCTGAGTGATTATGGGCGTTATTCAGTTGAAATGTGGATGAGATGATTATGAGCTGGAAACCAAAGCCTAGCAAAGGAATCACTGGGGAAAATCCCACAAGAAATTTTTTTATTGCAAAATTTTTCCAAGATAGTGAGAAAATTTTCTCTAGAGATTAAATTATTTTTATTTAAATTATATTTAATTATTATATAAAATTATATTTATACACTGGGTAGTGAGAATAATTATAGTGCCAGTTGTTAAAGTTATCAGAATCATCAAACCTTAGTGAGCACAGCTGTATTAGAAAGCACCCTAGCACACCCAGAGTGGCCTACTAGTACAAGTTCTTTGATCTGCTTTTAGAAAGGAAACACAGCTTCAAAAGGGTTAACAATCCTACTTAAGCACTTTATTCTATCTAACCTTCTCATAAGGTTGCTGAGCACCAACTTCTAATGCATTCCTAATCACCCTTCTTGGACAGGCTGAAGAGAAGTGGGGCACAACTCACACAGCAAAACGTATGCCTTCCCATCAGTCCTCTCAAATCTCAATGGGGCCAGTTGAAGCAAACACAGATTCCCCCCAACCCTTGATGGGGGTCAATTGTGGTACACACTGCAGACTATATTGTGCATTTCAACCCTAAAGGCTCCCTATTTACTCACTAGTGCACAGCTGCTGTATACTGACACTTCAGCACCCTCCAGGGTTCTGATTTTTATAATCCGAACAGAAGACACCTGTCCCTGACCATCTACAACGGTGGAGATGTTTTGAACCATAGAACTCATATCTAATACCTGGGAACAAGAGATTTTTATGGCCATGGATGTTGGAAAACCAAAGTCCTTATGCTTACAACAACCATCATCCATTTCCCATTGTTCATCAGTCCTCAACCTTTACACAGGATGACCAGTTAGAGTGTGTGGTTTTATGTATATGTAATTTGAGCCTAGCCTCTTTCCTCCAGTGCCAGCAACTGACATTGCAGAACAAACGGTGAAGAAAACAGATGGGCTAGGCTATCATGATGAGACCAGTGCCAGTTTACTGATATTTCTCTTGAGTATATATAGAGTACTTCCTTACAGGTTTAAAGAATATCTTGTCAGGGCGGCTAGGTGGTGCAGTGAGTAAGAGCGCCGGCCTCGGAGTTGGGATGACCCGAGATCGAAACCGGCCTCAGAAAATGAGCACCCACACATAAATAATGACTAGCCGTGTAACCTTGAGCAAGTTACTTAACCCCAATTGCTTTAAAAAAAATAAAATAAAGAATATCTTGTTTTCTGCTCAGTATGCTTGTGCTCCAATGTACTTTCCATAGAACAACTTTTTTCAGAGCAGGCTAGCTTGTAATACCTTCCTTTCTGCCTCCAGTTTATCTCTGAGGACAAGATAAACATTTTGCTGTGTCAATTTAACAATTATTTGAGGGAAAAAATTTAGGCTTTTTAACACAGGGGACCTTACTCCCTCCTACATCTGAGCTAGGTCTCTGAGTTTCCTCAGACCTTAATGCTCCAAGATATTTCAAACATGGCCTTCAATATCTCCCCTTTTTTGTTTTATAACTTAAATTCATAAATTTGTGTCAGAATGGTTTTTGTGACAAGTGAAGAGAACCAGAGAAGAAAAGGAAGGCTTATATAAAAGCCTAAAAGTATAATACCAATAGGTAAAAGGTGCAAAATCAGAGAAAAAATTGAGTGGTAATCTAACTTTAACAGCTTCTAAGATTGTATTGGCTATTTTTGCAGGATCAATTCCAGATTGAGGACTATTTTGGATGTTTTCTGTTATTTTTTGTAATGTGTTTATATCCAATGTAGCATTTGAATCATGTGAAGCACCAAGCAATCAAGGACGTATTTTATCCCAAGAAACATTAGGGTCAGAGCTATTATATGGAAAAGGAGTTACACAAATATATGTATATTTATAATCACATCTAAGTAACAGTTGAGTTTTTAAGGCTTCTTGCTCATCACCTAAATACAATACTGATTGTTCTAATAAATTGATTTTATACAAAAGATCCTTATCTATATCCTGTTGTGTCTTAAAAGCTAGAGAAACATTTTTTCCTGATTCATTAGCATATTGTGCAGTTTGGATTTCTCCTTGTAGAGAAATTGCAGCCACAAGGTGGAAATTACCAATAATATTAAGGCAGTGAGTCTAGTAACAAGATGTCTAACAAACATTTCACTCCCCTTTTTAAGAATTCAGAAAATCACATGCAATGCATATTCCCTGATGTTTGATATCAAGCATGAGTTAAAGTAGTTGGAAAAACAGCAAATGAGGATGGTTCTACAGTGTAATAACATCATAACCACTAATATATTGTTTAAGATTACAGTTATAGCAGGTTATATATCAATAAAATGTAGTAAATTTAGTAAATAGCAAATGATTTACATTAGTAGAAGTAAGGAAAACTTGAGGGGGTCAAATACATGTAGTTACATATTATATATGAAACAATTGACATGATAGAGATATGTGTCTCAGGACTTAAATCAGAATGTAACCAGTCCAGTTAGTATTGAAAATCAGAGTGATCATAGCAAAAAACACAAATCCTAGGGTAAAAGGTTTTCATTCTTTGGCTTTTTGAAAGGGAGAGCTTTGAGGTTGCCAGCAGAGTGAGTGGGACTCTGGAGGAAAAAGGATCCAGTGGCACTGTGTCTCCTCTTCCCTGTACTGGAGAGCATAAAGCTTCACCTCTGAGGTGTTTCTTTTTCAGATCTTTTTATTTTCCCAATTTGCCTTAGTGCCAAATAGTATGATAAATTCTGACTTATCTTTTAGCACCAAATTAGGAGTGACACTTTTCACTTTTCACAATTCAAAAAATAACCAGAATGAATTCAAGCAATTTTCATTTACATTCTGATCCACAGAACTTTTCTCTTTTAGGTGAGGCAGTAAAAAGTTAAATCCTTGTCTATTTGCCTCTTTGATCTGAGGGAAAAAATTTCCCTTTAATTTCTTATCACTTTCTCTACACTTAAACTTGGCCAGAGTTGGAATGGAGATAAAGAGGTTTTCACACCTTTTGAAAATCTTAAAACTTCTGTTCACACTTTTCAATGACTTTTTGAATGTTGAGAAAGAGTTGTTTATTTTTCAAAAACTTCCCCAAATTTTCCAAACTTTTACTCTCAAAACCTCTATTCACACTGTTCCTGAAAATAGTTTATACCTTTCTTAAACTCCCTATCTATTCCACTCTCTTTGCTACATGCTTAAACTTTCTTGCCTTTCTTTCGGTCTACTCATCATTCTGCTGGACTTTGATTAAAGCCCCTTTAAAACCACACATACCTTATTTCTTTCTCATTCTGACCTGACAATTCTTTTACACTATCTTTTTGGGAGAGCCAGTTGTTAAAAATTTACCATCATATACCTGCTTATTGGTCTGTAGTTCTTCTTCTGAGCATTATTTGCCTCTAATTTAGTTCTTACTACTATATTTGTTTAATTTAGAATCTGGTAGTGTGTTTTCTTTCTCAATTTTGACAATAATTTGGGTGTTATTTGCCCTAACTTTTCTTTAAAGTTTGATAGAAATCTCTCTGAATCTATCAGATCTAGGATTTTTATTTTGTTTTTCTCTGGTAGTCTCTTTATTAATAGTTCAATTTCCATTTTTGAGATTGGGTAATTAAAATCTGATAGTTTTCCTATTTTGTATTTTAGAAGTTATTCTGCTATTTCTTTTGTTTTGACAGTTTGTCAACATATACTTGTGAATAGCAGGTTGTGATGATTCTTTTTCATTTTTTCTGGTTTTGTTGTGATTTTACTTAGCATGTTTTCTACTTTGTTGATTTGATTTTTTGCTCTCTTTTTAAAAAAAACCAGTTTGGCTAAAGTTTTATAAAATTTTTTAGTCTTTTTAAATAACCAGGTTTTAGTTTTATTTTTTATTTCTCTGGTTTTATGGTTTTCAGTTTATCTATTTGCAATATTAATGGTAGTTTAAAGATCTTCCCTGCCCCTAATAAGATGCATGTAATTACATGGAGCCTGTGGTGAGAGGGGTTTGATGAATGGGTGGAGCAGAGGCCAGAGGAAGCTTTGACTCAGAGCAGCTAGCAAAATGGAAGAGAGAGAATGCAGGCAAGCAGATAGCTAGGTTTGTAAGTGTTTGTTTGTGGTAAGGCTAAAGGTATGATGTTGGTCACTGCTGTGCTGTGGTGTAGTAACTTCTTTGTTGCTATGATGTATTTGATTTTCTGGTGTTGTAATTTAACTTTCTGGGGTCTTCATAAATGTTTTATTTCTGTCTTCTATATGGAAAATCTGTTATATTTTGCGATTCAGAATATTGTATTGTGTAGTTTTGAAGTTATTCTTCTATTTCCTTTGTGTTTGCAGTTGGTTAACATATACCTCTGAATAGCAATACCTGATGATTCTTTTTTATTTCTTCTGATTTTTTTTGTGAATTAACCTTTTACATTTTCTATTTTATTGGTTTGATTTTCTGTCCTCTTTTGAAAAAAATCAGTTTGACTAAGTTTTCATGAAATTTGTTAGTCTTTTAAAAGAACCAGGTTTTAGTTTTATTTATCATTTCTCTAGTTTTGTGATTTTTGGTTTATGTATTTCTCCTCTAACTTTTAGTATGTGGCAGGTGAAAGAAGAAATAGCTGAGGAAACAAAGATTCTATCTTCCTACCACTTTTATTTATTTATTTATATTTTAAAAAGATGAATTAAATTATTTATTTAGTTGTTTGTTTATTTATTTATTTATTATTTTTTTTGACAAATGTTTAATTAACTTCTGGTTTACATCATTCATTTCCGCCAGATTTTGAGTTACAATTTTTCCCCATTTTCCCCCTACCCACCACCCCAGAATAGCAGTCTCACAAGATATACCCTAATCCAATCTACTCTCTCCCATATCTTCTCCCACACCCCCTTCGATTTTACCATTAGGGTAAAGTAAATCTCTGTGTCCCAATGCCTAAACATCTTATCTCCCAATTATATGCAAAATAGTATTAATAATAGTATTTATATATATATATATATATATATATATATATATATATATATATTTGAAACATTTAATTTTAAAATTTGAATTTCAGATCCATTCCCTTCCTCTCTTGTCACCCATTCCCTCTGGGAAGACAAGCAATTCAGTATGTGTTGTACATGTATAGCTATGCAAAACGTTACCATAGCAGATATATTGTAAAAGGCTGCTTATATTTCCCTCCTACCCATCCCACCCCCCCCCCCCAACCTGGTCCATTCCCTTTGATCCTGTCCCTCTTTGATAGTTGGTTCTTCCAACCTCCCCTCCCCCAAGAATGCCCTCCCCTCCATCATCCCCCGTCTTATCCCCCTTCCCCCTACTCTCCAGCAGGGTGAGATATCCCATTTAGTATGTATGTCAATCTCTCCCTGAGCCAAAATCAATGAGAATATGGTTTTTCATTTCTGCCTCCCTGCTCTTCCCCTCCCCTACAACCACTTCCCCTTGCTTCTTCTACATGAGATAGTTTACCTTACCCTGTCTCTCCCCATCTCCTCTTGGCACTATCCTCTCTCACCACATAATTTCACCCTTGAGTATCCTCCCTTCCCAACAAATTCAACCAATGCCCTCTATCCATATATAACTGTAAACATATATACACACACATTCACATATGTATTCATGTGCCCATATACCCTTCTTCAATTATTTTCATACTGAGAAAGGTTTCATCAGTCACAGTTATTATTTTTCCATGTAGGAATGTAAATAGTTCAACTTTGGTAAGTTCCTTTTGATTTCTTTTCCCTGATTACCCTCTCAAGCATCTCTTGCTTCTTGTGTCTGAATGTCAAATTTTCTATTCAACTCTGGTTTTTTCCTCAAGAATGCTTGAAAGTCCTCTATTCACTGAATGACCATATATTCCCCTGAAACAAGATACTCAGTTTTGCTGGGTAGGTGATTCTAGGTTTTAATCCCAGATCCTTTGCCCTGTGGAATATCATATTCCATGCCCTTCAGTCCCTCAGTGTAGAAGCTGCCAGGTCCTGTGCTATTCTGATTGTGTTTCCACAATATTGAAATTATTTCTTCCTGGCTGCTTGTAGTGTTTTCTCCTTGATCTGGGGATTCTGAAAATTGGCTATAATATTTCTGGGAGTTTTCTTTTTGGGATCTTTTTCGGGAGGTGATCTGTGCATTCTTTCAACCTCTATTTTGCCCTCTGGGTCTAAAACAGGGCAATTTTCCTTGAGAATTTCTTGAAAGGTGATTTCTAGTTCTTTCTTTGATCATGGCTTTCAGGTAGTCCAATAATTTTTAAATTATCTCTCCTCTACCAAATCAGTTTCTAGGCAGCACGTAAGCAAGTTCAAACCCAAGAGTTCTAGGTGAGTCAAGACAGGCACAACTTGTACATTCCCCTAAATCTCCTTATTTCTCAATGGGGGCGAGTTGAGGCAAACATAGACTCCCCTCAACCCTTGATGGGAACCAATCAAGGCACACACAGCATTCTAGCTTGTGCATTTCAACCCTAAAGTTTCCATACTCACTGACTAGTGCTCTTCTGCTACATACTGATGCTTTACCCTCCAGGGTCCTGACAGGCCACACCTGGCCCCTACAATCTACACCAGTCACGGTGGAGATGTTTCAAACCATAGATTTCATATCTAACACCTGGGAACAAGAGATTGTTATGGCCATGGATCCTGGAATACCAAAGTCCTTATGCTTACAATAACCATCATGCATTTCCCATTGTCCATCAGTCCTCAACCTTTACTGAGAATGGCCAGTTAGGGTGCATGGTTCTTGGATATGTAATTTGAGCCTAGTGTCTTTCTTACTCATTAAGTACTAATTAATATTTTACCAGCTAACAATGACTCATAAGTTTTCATTAGATATGAATAGATGGGTCTCTAGGAGGAACCTTTCTATTCAGTTGATTGGCAGCCATGTAGATGGATAAAACTTGAAAGTTTAGTCAATGATTTCTTTAGTACAGAGACAAAACTGAATCATGGACCAGTTCCTTTCCAATGACATTGATGTCTTGACCAAATGCCAAAGTAAACTAGAAAATATATCTCCAAGATGAAATTTACATTGTGATATTCTTGTTTGTCCTAGTAATAAAGTAACAATAGATATTTTGAAAAATTAAATGTAAGCATTTACACCTCTGAAATAGGCAAATGCTACAAATTAGAGCTCAATGCTTTGTTTTCATGATCACCTAGACTGAAGACAGTGATGGAGAAAGTGTTAACAAAGCAGGTAAAACTTAAAAGTTTTTTTTTGCAGTTAGGTGTTAAATATTTATTATCACATCCTTGTTTTTTGGTCTGTAGTTCTCCTTCTGAGCATTATTTTTTCTCTAATTTAGTCATTATCACTCTATTTGTCTAATCTATAATCTGGTAGGGTGTTTTCTTTTTCAATTTTGACAATAATTTTTTGTGCTATTTGGTGAAATTGTGCTTTAAAAGTTTGATAGAAATCTCCTCTGAATCTATCAGATCTGGGATTTTTTTTTTCCTTTGGTAGTCTCCTTATTACTAGTTCAATTTCCTTTTCTGAGATTGGGCTAATTAAGATCTGTTTTCATATTTTGTTTTTTGAAGTTATTCTTCTATTTCTTTTGGGTTTTCAGTTTGTTAACATATACCTGTGAATAGCAGGCTGTGATGATTCCTTTTTATTTCTTCAGTTTTGTTATGATTTTACCTAGTACCTTTTCTATTTTGTTGATTTGATTTTCTGCCCTCTTTAAAAAAATCAGTTTGACTAAGCTTTTATAAAATTTGTTAGGCTTTTTAAAGAGACAGTTTTTTAGTTTTGTTTATTATTGTTCTAGCTTTATGGTTTTCACTTTATCTATTTGTAATATTAATGGTAACTTGAAGATCTTCACTGCCTCTTAATAGGGTAAGGGAATTTGAAAATCTTCCCTCGCTGAAGTTCTTCTCTGCCCCATAATAAGTCAAATGTAATCACATGGAGCCTGTGATAGGAGGAGTTTGCTAAACAGGTGGACCAGAGATCAGAGGAAGCTTTGACTCAAAGCAGCTAGCATGGTGGGAGAGAGACTATGCAGGCAAGCAGACAGCTAGGCTTCTGACTGTTTGTGGGAAGGCTAAAGGTATGGTGTTGCTCTCTGCTGTGTTATGGTATATTAACTTCTTTATTGCTATGATGGATTTACTTTTCTGGTATCTGAATAAATGTCTTGCTTCTTTCTTCTATAGGGAGAATCTGTTGTATTGCATGATTCAGAATTATGCCGGCATTTTCATAGTCACCATTGGTGTTGTGATTATTGCACTGGCACTATATTTGGTGACAAGGATGGGATCATGAAATATCAGATCTCTATTTGGAAGAAGAAGGGCTTTATAAAAATAAATATATATTCCAGTATTGGAGGATTTTCCTTATTCCTCCCTAGCAAGAGAATGGGTTAAAAGTACAGGGCTCTGTGAAAAGTGGGAACTGAGGCTACAGAAAGGAGAACCTAAAGATTTAGAAACACATTTTCGAGGAACACCAATAAAATCAGGGAAGGAACTAAGGAGGTATGTAGAAGAGGCTGGGTTTTACTAACAGTTTACCATATTATACATAAAGGCATACAAGTTGCTGGAAGAGGAAACTCAGATGGAAAAAGAGTTGACTGTGTTACGGCATTTGGGCTCTCCTTTAGAAGAGCAAGCTGGAGGTTCTCAGGTTGTAGGAGAAAAAAGAAACCCTGTGATTTAAGCTAAGAAAAAATGAAAAACTAACAAGAGGAATGTACATGCCCCCCAGTACAGGCTGAGTCTAGTTGCCCTGGCAATGGCTGCCAGGAGTGTATGTGGGTGGAAAATGAAACAATGTTAGATAAAAAGGCTTTTACAAGGGCAGAAGTTTCCCCATACTAAGAAGAAAGCAGGAGAACCACAGGGACCAGAGTTCAAGGAGATGATTTAGGATATCACTCAGCAGGAAGTTACTGATACATTAAGTAGATTCACCCAAAGGATGGGAGAATTGTTACTGTCTTGGTTGGTGAGAATCAGTGAGGAAGGGACTAGAGGAGTGTCTGTAGATAGTGTGGATTACTTGAAATTTATCAGTATTAGAACACTTTTGTATGGCAAGTTTTTAGGCATCATGATATGTTAGGAGGTAACAATATGACCAATTTGTTAGCTTTAGCAGCAGATGCATGCAATAAAATGTATCTCACTGATTCTTTATGGCCTAGTGGAGAGAGACCCTGGTGGTCATTTAGGAACTCTATGAGAAAGTTAAAGGAGGAGATAATGAAAACTGCTATTATGGTCAGTGATGTGAATGCATGTCCTGAGCTCCCCTTAGCAGTTTCTTATGGAATTATCATTGTGAAGGCAGCTCCTCCTATTAATAAACACCTTATTTTGACTGTACTAGCTGGGGAGATAGGGCACCCTCTCTCAGAGGTACAGGATAATATTTCACAGTTAACTGATTTGGGGGAATTAGGAAAAAATAAATTTCCTCAAGAGAGAAGAGCATATAACCAGCAGATTCAAAGTCAGAATAAATTCACAGGAAAAGTTCTGTTTACTGCTCTATTGAGAGCAGGATAGATTTTTTGATGGAATAGACATTATTCCAATGAATGAACTATCCAAAATGTATCAAGAACTAAAGAACTCACCTCTTGAATGGGACCTTTTGGAGGGGGACATAGAGATAGCTATGGGAGAGATCTTCATCCTTTACCCCAAGATATCTAGAGTAGGCAGAGTTTGCTAAATTGGAGCTGCTTTGTTCTCACATCAGGCAGTGTCCTATCTGGGGTTCAGTGGCAGGGAGAGGTTTTGGGAGGAAAGATGGAGTGACGCAGGCAGGAGGGAACTAGGGAATAGAGAAGACAGAAGCTCCTTGGGTTTCATCCACAAGGTCCATAAGATGTACAAGAAGCAGCATCTATGACTCCCTGCCAAATCCACAGGTACTAAGACCAAGACTCGTATGTGGTGAGGGCCATATTTGCAGAGGGAATGCTGCAGCAAGTTGTTGACAACTTCTGGCATGACCTGAAATGGCTCAGAAGCTTCTGGCTCCTGCTGGGGGTTGTGGGGCCCTGTTCCTTGGCTCTGGTTATTTCCTCCTGCCTCTCCTGGCCACCTTGGGGCTCTCAGCTATCCTGTGGATGGTTACTAGGTATCCCTTCTCTTATTATGAAGACCACAGTCTGCACACTAACATGTGGGACATCAGGGTAGAGTCAGGGGGTCAGGTGGTGGGCTTGGTGTGTGCCTGCTCAACACAAGAGATTTCAGGGGGGCAGAAACACCAAGAGCTGCTATACTTATCTATGAGACAAGACCACTGGGGCCAGGATAAAGCTGAGACCTTGACTCAGAGTGTGATACATTTTGCCCAAGAGAAGGGGTACAATGGTGTTGTCCTGACCACTGCCAGGTTGAATTATCCAGCAAGAAGACTGTGTGAAAGTCTTGGCTTCTGGAAATCCTATGAAACCCTGAGTGACTCAAAATGGTCGATGACAGACATTCCTTTAGCTCATTACAAACATGACTTATACCCCTATTCCTGAAAGGCCTTTGGCACCACATCAGCTTTTTTTGGCTATTGGCAAGTTGTCTACAATCACTGATTAATAAAGATTCTTCACTGATCTGTAACCATCGTTGCCCCCTACTTAGTTGCAAAATGTTTTCTGAAAATGTTTTTCTAGGCTGAGGGACGACTTCACAGAAGCAGTTTATATTAAAAGGCAAATGTGTGGGAGGGTCGGAATTATTATATTTTATGTGTTTTAAGGGTGGTGATGGTCTTGCTAATGAGTAGGGTCCTATAACAATTTTCTGGAGGAATGGGTTCACCTCCTGCCTCCAATACCAGCTTGCTGCCTGACCCCAGGAAAATCACCTAACCTCTGTGATCTCAAATGTGGGTGACAATAACAACACCTGTTGTATCTATGTCACAGGGCTATTGTAAAGCTCATGTGCCAGCTTGGTAGACTTCAGGTACCAGACCAGAGGATGATTCTGCCCCCAGACAAATGTTTGCTGTAAATCTTCATGCAAGGGACTGTCAAGCTTGGTCAAATGGGTCAATGATAGGGTTGAGTTGGATTCAGAGAGCATTCATCAGAATACCCACTTTGTGACAAGCCCAGAGCTTGGTCCTAAGGAGAGAAATGAGAACATGATGGGAGGTGCTTTGTTTGGAGGAATATAACCCTGCTCCCATAGAAATCTTGAACCACTGCAGACTCAGTGTACTATGGTCCATCTAAACATCCTCTGGTCTGTTCTGGTCTGTTAATAGCAAGTAGCAAGGCTTTACAAAGTATGAGTAGAAGAAGGGCTGAAGATTTGTAGGACCAGGTTTGGAGAGGAAAGCTCAAGTGTCCTATATTAGAAGTGAGTCATTACTGACCAGACCAGAGCAGGGCTGCCTGAGTGAAAGCCCTCAATTTCAGATGTTACATAACATCCTGAGTTCTACTCCAGTACTCCTGGACTTTGGACAAGGCCTGGCTGGCAGGCTCACATGTGCCCCAAGGTCAAACTAGAAGTGGGAAAGTAGGAAGGAGTGGGCATGAAGGGAGGACAACCATTCTGTTAGGGCTTGAAGCCAAAGCCTACCCCAAACCAATATCCCCCATACTCCGCCACCCAGGGGCAGCCACTACTGGCTGTTGTGTGCTACTAACTGACAATAATGAGGTCTAGAGAGAAGTCCCAGGGGAATTTTATAGCCATTTAGGATCAACTGAGATCATATATTTATTTTCATTTTTGTTATCTCAGAGAAATTTGTTTTCCCAAATGGTTACTATGGATATGGTAAGCATAAACCAAGAGGAGTCATTCATGGGAACTTCCTAGGGTATCCGAACAAGAAAAAGCTGTTTCTAGGTAACTAGAAAAGAATCTTTGCAATAAGTTTCTCTGATAAAAGTTTCATGTCCTAGATATATGAGTAAATTATGTAAATTTATGACCAAGAACCATTTCCCACTAGGCAGTTTTCAAAGAAAGAAATCCAAGTTATCCACAACTATATGAAAAAAATGCTCCTAATGACTAATAATTTAAAGAAGAAATAAAAATTAAAGCAATTCTAAGGTTCTACCTCTCACCCTTCAGATAAGTAAAAATGACAAAAAAAGTAAGTGAGAAATGTTGGAGGGAATCTGGGATAGAAAAATATGGGAAAACACGCACGTTATTCATGAAGCTGTGAATCAGTCTGGCCAGTCTGGAAAGAAATTTGTAACTAAGCCCTATAAGTCACTAAGCCAGACCTACTCTTCTACCCAGCAATACCACTATTGGTTCTGCACTCACAAAGATATTTTAAAAAAGGAAAAAGATCCATATGTGCAACAATATGGCAACTTGCTTCATAGCCATATACTTGAAATTAAGGAAGTAATTCCTTATCAGGGAATAAATAAATTAAAGTTTATAACAAAGTAAAATAAATTAAAGTATAAGAATATAATTGAATTATTGCACCATATGAAATGATGAAATGGAAAGTTTCTGAGGAAACTAGGAAGACTCATGAACTGTTGGAGTGGGAAGTGAACAGAATCAGGAGAACAATTTAGAAAATGATAGTGTGGTAAAGAAAAACAGTTTTGAAAGACTTTTGAACTCTGACCCTTACAAGGATAAGCCATGATTATCAAAAACTGAAGATGAAACAAGCAATCCATGTGCTGCTGGACTTAAAATGCAGAATGAGACAGACATTCTGGAAATATTCAATGTGGAAATTCGTTCTTCTGGACTATGCATATTTATTAGGAGAATTTTATTATTGTTTTAAAAATTGTTATATTGTTGGTAGTTGGAAGGAGACAGGATAAATGCATAACTAATTATTTTAAAATAACTAATATTTAAAAAGAAACAACTGTTTGCTTTTCTTTTTTTTTTTAACACATGCTACAGTATTTACTAGGGTCTTTAGCCATTTAAATTATAAACTGACATGATACAGAAAAAGTAAAATAGGGTCCCAGGTGCCCCTCAGGGGCATGAAGCCAATGACTGGGGGTAGCAGAGGGTGCTGGGCAGCTAGACGGCTCACTTCTTGGCTACCTCAGTGGCAGCGGCTTCAGCATCTGCCAGGGCCTGGGAGGCCAGAAACTGGGCACGCTCCTCCTGGAAGGCAGCCAGCTGCTCTGCACTGAGGTCCTTCACCACGTGGATGCCCAGCGAGCGGGCACTACCAAGGATGGAACGGACAACCGAGGAGAGGGGGACGTCCTGCAAAGCGAAGGCCTTGTCCTGAGCCTTCACTCGGGCAATCTCATACACGTGCTTCAAGGTGATCAAGCCAGCCACCTCATGCCCTGTATGTCTGGCTCCCTTTTCTATGCCAGCTGCTGCCTTCAGGAAGTAGGAGACAGTGGGCTGACTAATCTTGAGCTCAAACGTCCTGTCAGGCTTCACAGTGATCTTGGTGGGCAGGGGGATCCCCTCCTTGATGTCCTTCGTCTTCTCGTTGAATTCCTTGCAGAACTGGCTGATGGCCAGGCCATGCTGGCCCAGGATGGGTCCCAATGGGGGCCGGGGCATCGCTTGGCCCGCGCGCACGATGGCCTGGATGACGCCGCTGCCCTCGATCTTCCGAAAGGAGCTGTTTGCTTTTCTAAATTAAGATTAAAAAATAATAGTTATCTATTTTCTCTCCCTCCCATCCCTCAACAAATAAGTTTGCAAATATAAAAAGCACACTGACCTTGCTGGGTGGGGTTTGCAAAAGGGAGAGGGCATGGCCAATGAGACAGGACCCAGACACAAGTCAGAGCTGTGCACTCACTTGGAGATAAAGCTGCATTAAAAGCTGCTGCAGCTGAATGACCTACTATAAAGAGCCTCAAAGAAGAAAAGAAGCAAGGAAACAGCTTCAATTGAGAAAAAAAGTAAGAGGCATAGCTTCAATAATAATATATGTAATAATAAGTATTAATTATGTTAATATAATATGTATTCAATAATAGAGCAGGAAGTTGATCCAGAAGCTGGGGCAGCAGGGACCAAAGAAAAGTCAGGACCCTCATAACTCAAAAGGTTCACTGTGATCATGGAGAGAAAGTATGTCTTCTGAATGTTGGTGTCCTGGACTTCTAATGCATTTGGGCATGAGCCTTTTCTGCATTGTTTGCCCAGTTATATCAAATTGGTTGTCTTCTTGGACATCAGTTAAGTCACCTATCCAAGTTATCTTTCTTTATGAGAATATAAGCTTCTTGTCAAGGCAGAGATCCTAACTTTTGCTTTCTGTCCTCAGAGCCTAAAACAGATCCTGGCATAGAAGAGATATATAATAGGCACTTTTTCATTAATGCATTCATTCATTGCTTATCAGAACCCTTGGCTAAAATCCTTTTCAGAGATTTTTAAATGAAATGTGATAATGAAAATACAATTGTTTTCCTTGGTTTTGTGAGAGATGCCTCCAAAACTGTCCAGATCACTGTGCCTTGCTATCTGTCCTGCAGGCTTAAATAGGACACCCCCTACCTTTGACCCCCCCCCCCATCTAGAAACCAATCAAATCAATACTTGAACAGGTTAGTTGACTCCCTTCTTGCCCCATTAGCCATTCCTGTGATTCCTCAGATCCAAATTCCCCTCCCTGGATCCTACTTCCCCTACTACCTTGTTTTTCCCCATTTGGAAGTTAGCTACTAAGGGCAAGGGCAATCTCACTTTTGAATCTGTACTCCCAATGTTTGGGTTACTACTTAGCAAATAGCTGGATTTTAAGAAAAATTTTTCACTGATTTCTGTTATCAGAAGGTAGGTAAGGGCATCTTCTGGTTTGTTAAAGGTCTAAAAGAAATCATTTACTCTTGGAAGCAGGGAAAGGATTATGAAGGTCTATGCAGTCCAAAGCAGAGTTGAACAGTAATTCTCTCAACAACCTGCTCCTCCAGCCTATGCTTGAAGTCTTCTGGCTATGGGAAAGCTTGTTGCTTTTGAAGTCTCCTCTGGCTCTGAGATTCTGTGACTTTCAGTGAAGTGATTCTCTAAGGATTCATCACTTTCCAATGCTAAGGAAAGCTTGAGTCTGCATTTGGATGCTGGCAGCACCATATCCAAAGGACCAGAGACAGACCAGAGGATGCTCTTACTAGGATTCAGTAATACCTCTGGGTCACACCAAGTCATATGCAGAGGCCTGGGATTGCTTTGGAGGGGGAGGACACAAAGAAAAAGGGGGACCCAGAGGGTAAGGAGGTGAAGGTTGGCTTCTGCTTCCAGTGTAGGACAAACTTGACTCTCCCAGAGAAGGGAAGAGCAGATGCCTTCAGCAGGATTATTTGGGCAGAATCTGAGTTGTGGATAGGTGAGTGGGAGGGTTCAGGTGCTGGGGGAGTTTTAAGGTAAGGAGTGAAAAAGTGATGATTCTGCTTTCAATTAGAAAATTCCTGGGGCGGCTAGGTGGCGCAGTGAATAGAGTGCCGGCCCTGGAGTCAGAAGGACCTGAGTTCGGAGCCGGCCTCAGACACTTAATCCACACAAACAAAAACCTAGCCGTGTGACCTTGGGCAAGTTACTTAACCCCAATTGCCCTAAAGGGGCGGCTAGGTGGTGCAGTGAGTAAGAGTGCCGGCCTTGGAGTTGGG